>QRDG01000264.1:1497831-1647321 GCA_012064385.1 Puccinellia tenuiflora | reverse complement strand
CTGTGGACCCCGGTCCTATTTTCCTACATTGCTTACAACCGTTTTCATAGCTTTTCATCATCATTTTCTCACTAGTCATATTTCATCATCATCATATTTTACATCCACACATTTAATTCTTTGTGTTTGGCAAGACAGAGAGATTGACAACCTTTCTGTTTTTTGGGGCAAAGTAGTATGTATGTGATTGACACCTTGCTAAGCCTTCTCCAAGTCCTACTAGATTCGATAACCTTGGTTTTGTAATCAAGGGAAAACTTCTTCTGTGATGCATCATACCTTCCTCTTGGAGTCTCCCAACAACACGCCATCAAGGACCTGCCTTCTCTCCGAGTCGTGAGATGAATCTGCTCAAAGCTGCTACACAACATGTGAGTCGTTGGACATTCTTCAAACAAGTCGGCTTCTGCAAGTTGTGGATAGCCTTGATTTTCTCTGGATTTTCCTCGATACCTCTCTCTGAAACGATGAAGCCAAGGAGTTTGCCTGCAGGGACTCCAAATACACATTTGCCTGGATTGAGCTTCATCTTGTATTTACGCAGGTTCTCAAAAGTTTCTGTCAAGTCGGCGATCAAGGAGTCGCTCTTCTGTGACTTGATGACCACATCGTCTACATAGGCGTGAACATTCCTCCCAATCTGCTCCTTAAAGCAGTTCTGAATGCATCTCTGATATGTTGCTCCTGCATTCTTAAGTCCAAATGGCATTGTCATGTAGTAAAATGCTCCAAAGGGTGTTATGAAAGAGATTTTTAACTGATCCTCCTTCTTAAGCCAGATCTGGTGATAGCCCGAATAAGCATCCAAGAAACAAAGTAGCTCGGATCCCGCTGTGGAATCAATGATCTGGTCGATGCGAGGCCGAGCAAAAGGATCTTTAGGACATGCTTTGTTTAACCCTGTGAAGTCAATGCACATACGTAACTCTCCTGTCTTCTTTGGGACCAGGACTGGATTTGCCATCCACTCTGGATGGAACACCTCTTTGATGAACTCGGCCGCAAGGAACCGGGCTACCTATTCTCCAATAGGTTTCCTTCTGTCATCATGAAACTTGCGCGGTCCTTGCTTTACAGGTCTTGTGTTAGGGTTAACATGTAAGCTGTGCTCGGCGATATCTCTCGGTACACCCGGCATGTCAAATGGCTTCCATGCGAAGACGTCACGATTCTCATGGATGAACTCGACGAGCACGCTTTCCTATTTATCAGAGAGGTGTGCCCCGATGGTGAACTGCTTGGAGGAGTCACCGGGGACGAAATCAACTTGTTTTGTATCTTGAGCCGACTTGAACTTCATGGTCTCCTCTGTGGCCGGCTTCTTGAGCACTGAATTGTCTTCCGGGTCCACATGCACTTTATAAAACTTGAGCTCCTCTTGAGCACAAGCCGTCTCTGCCATAGCTGCATGTCCCTGCTCACACTCAAGTGCCATATTCTTACTACCATTTACTGTAATGACTCCTTTTGGTCCCGGCATCTTCAGCTTCAAATATATGTAACACGGCCTTGCCATGAACTTGAAATATGCAGGCCGTCCAAAAAGAGCGTGGTATGGGCTATGGAGGTCCACAACTTCAAAAGGCAAAATTTCTAATCGAAAATTTTCAAAGGTGCCGAAAACAACTTCCAGATAGATCTTTCCAATGGGCTTTGCCGACTTCCCAGGTACTATCCCATGAAAAATTGTCTCTGTGGGTATCAGTTGCCTGTCCTGCAACTTCATCCACTTGAATGTGTCATAGTATAATATGTTGATGCTACTGCGACCATCCATGAGCACCTTGTTTAGCGTGTATCCACCGACTTGTGGTGCTACCACCAAGGCAAGCTGCCCTGGGTCATCAATCCTTGGCGGGTGATCCGCCCGACTCCAAGTCATTGGTTGCTCTGACCATCGTAACCACTGTGGTACTGCCGGCTCCACGGCGTTGACAGCGCGAACTTTCAACTTCCTTGCTCGCTTGGAGGTACTGGTGGTGAAAACATGATAACTTCCTTGACTCGGGTGATGCGACCGAGATGCTACATAGTACTGTCCCTGGCTATCATGAAGCTGCTTAGGGTTCTGCTGAAAGCCTCCGTGACTTCCCTGCTGGTGTCCTCCACCATTGCTGGATCCTGGGTTATTTCCGGCTTCTCCGCCATGGTTGCCAGGTCCTCCATTGTTACCTCTGTAATCACCGTTTCTACCTTCATTGTTGCCATTGTTTGTCGGGTTGTTTCTCCAGTGCTGCAGATCTACACATTGCTCCAGGGTATGCCCGCACCTCCCGTTTTTGGCGCGGCGAGGACATGGACTTTGCAAGACTTCTTGAGTAGTCGGCCTACATGCCTGGTATCCCTGAGAGTTGTTGTCCTTGTGCCTGTTCCCAGAGTTGGTGCTAGCTACGAAGTCGGAGTTGTCTCCATATGGCCGCTTAGTCCCTCCATGAGTTTGATTCTGGTTTTGATTCTAGCTACTACCACCTTGGCCCTTTCCGACTTCTTCCTGATCCTTGGTTTTATCCATGGCAGCGTGCTTGTTAGCTCCTGTCATAATCTCTCCAATGAAAGTAGGTATGCCTTGATTCAGACTGTCCTTCATACGCCCTAGCTTCCAACTTAATGGATTAAAGGTGCAATTCCTCTCCATAGCCATCAACACGGAAATTGGTGGGAGTCCTTGTGAGGAGTTAATGATCTCTGATACTCGTTTCATCCAACCTCTAGGGAGAAAACAGCGGTGTGATTTCTTCGTGTTATCTAAATTGATTACATTATGCACTTTACTTATTGCAATGATCTATTGCTTGCAACTTAATACTTTTGGGTGACATGCTGGATAGCGATCCCAGAGTGGATTATTAGTCATAGATGCAGTTGGATGACGGTCTATGTATTTTGACGTAATGCCCATATTAGATAAAGCGGTGAACTATATTGTTTTATGATAGACTTGTTGTGCGCCTTCAATTCTGTCAATTGCCATGATCTAATTTGTTTACCCATCATGTATATCTTATGGAGAGACACCTCTAGTGAGCTGTGGACCCCGGTCCTATTTTCCTACATTGCTTACAACCGTTTTCATAGCTTTTCATCATCATTTGCTCGCTGGTCATATTTCATCATCATCATATTTTACAACCACACATTTAATTCTTTGTGTTTGGCAAGCCGGAGAGATTGACAACCTCTCTGTTTTGTTGGGGCAAAATAGTTTGTTTGTGATTGTGTGCAGGTCCGTGTTAATCTACAAGCGCCAGAGTGGATTGACACCTTGCTAAGACTTCTCCAAGTCCTACTGGATTCGATAACCTTGTTTTTGTAATCAAGGGAAAACTTCTTCTTTGCTGCATCATACCTTCCTCTTGGGGTCTTCCAACAACACGCCATCATCCCGCAGCCGCTTGGCGAAACCCTACCGGGATCTCTACCATATCCACCACCACACTGTAGTCGTGCTGTTGAGATATCGCGAGCCTCTCGTTCACCTCTTGCGGGATAAAGATCAAGGAGTCTTCATCGAGCCGTATGTGTGGATACCACGAGGGTGCTGCTCGTGCGGCGCTTCAGATCGGATAATACATCTCCTCGCGACTAGACGAGTCTAGTTGCGGGGATCGACTAGCCAACCCCTGCCTCGACAAAACATGCTCGATTTTCTTCGAGGGTGAGATTCGATCTCCTTCTTGCTACCTCCATCTAGTAGATCATGATCTTGTTTGGGTTTCTTCCGCCTTGTTTCGTAGGAATTTTTTTGTTTTCTATGCTGCGAACCCTACACCGTCAGCATAACGTCATCATTAATTTCTTTTTTATTTTCTATTTTCTTTTATAGATTTTGAAATAAAGCTCCAAATCAAGTCAAATAAATTTGTAAAAATTTATAAAAATTAAAATAACCATTTAAATACTTTGGAACCTTTTCCATAATATTTCAAATCTTAGGAAATTCAAATATTGCATAAAGGCATATTTGACACCTTTATGTCATTTTATAAAATAGGGTTTATAATTTCCATTTTAAATCAAGTAAAATCCAGAAAATAATGAGTAATATCATTCACAATGATAACCCATTTTCATAATAAAAATAATTTACGATAAATTATTTTACAAAGTAGAGATTGATTGAACCTTTAAATAAAACACCCATTTAATCATGGGCTTTAAATAATACTTTGTCAAAAAGTTTTTAGGATTTATTGAAATCCAATATAAATGATTTATTTCCAAAACTTTAAAAACTTGAAATCAGAAGATTATTGAATATTTAAAATAATATACCTTTGAAGATGTCAATACAATCTTCTATAAAATATTTTCTTGATTTTTGGAGACTTTTTTATTCAATATTTTTTTTATTTTTTTGTGATTTTTAAAACATTCCAAAGTTTTTGGATGTTACAAGGAGTACGCGCAGACGATTGTCTGCACATGTGACAGCTGGAAGATGGTGTATATTGTGCTGGGTTTGTCGTTGGAGGCTGACGGTTCTGATTTCCTCCTTCGACGTAGTCGTCGTGCGGAGGTGTCAGATTTGGAGTTCGATAGCGTGTCTTGGGACATGTTGCCCTGGTCTGAATCTTTCAATGGCGATGGTTTTGCTTCTGACAAACTAATTTGGAGGTCCGTAAAGCTGCAGTTCAGCGATGGATCCGCTTCGGTGATGTCGATGGAGATGGACAGGCGCTGTTTTTTTTGCGTGAGATTATCCTATCTTTTCAGTTTTGTAAGGTCGGTGTTTATGTGCCTTGCAACCTAATCTTTGTATGATATAAATGGTACACGTATTACCATGCAAAAAAAAATTGTGATTATATGGTTAGAAGAGTGGTTGTATCCGCAACATATCAGAGTTCAAACCATAGGTTTGTCCCCTGTGTGTTGCATGAACGTAAAATATTTTTCAATGGGAAGCGGCAATGTTTCGTGGAGGTGCTCAAAGAGATAAGATGTACGTGTATGCATTCATAGAGGTGAGTATACTATGTGCAACTGTGTTTCTAAGAAAATAAAAACAAAGGGAGTAATAATAAATATATAAAAGAAGATATGAGAAGCATAGTATTTGATGATTTTGATCCTGACCGGAACCGCCTCCAGCGGTCCAGGAGCCTATGTGGACCACATAATGTGGTGGCATGTACGGGGACGTTGCTTGTGAACGTGGTGTATGTCAAATCCCATTGCGCACAAAACGATTAACGCAGTTCAAAAAAAAAAAAAACGATTAACGAAGCGTGTCGGCTGCGTTTAGCGACGACGTGCTCAACGACTGCCAACACCTGCGCATTATTCTCTCCTTCCGCCGCCACAAACCCTAGCCTGATGAAGTCGGCGCGTGTGGGCGAGGGCGAGGGCCAGGGCTGCCGTGACGCGGCGGACCACATCAGCGGCCTCTCCGACGACCTCCTCCATCACATCCTCGGGTATCTGCTCTCCACGGCCGCCGCCGCGCGGACCAGCGTCCTGTCCCGTCGATGGCGCCGCGTCTGGGAGCAGATCCCGAACCTCATCTTCTTGGAGGACTCCTCCCTGGACGCCGTCGACGCCGCCCTCGCTGCACACACCGCGCCCACGCTGGACAGGCTTGCCGTCGCCGTGGCCGCCGCCTCGGGCCGCGTCCCGGCAGCTCGCGTTGCAGCGTGGCTGCGCTTCGCCTCGCGCCGCGACGCGGGGGAGGCCCACGTCCTGCTGTCGTGCAAGGAGCCGCCACCATCGGAGGAGGAGGAGGAGGAGCTCGAGGTGCCGCTCTTGGGGAGCGCCACCATGTTCAACGCCAATCTCGTGGTCACCTTACGCCTCCGTCTCCCCCCGGCCGGCTCGTTCGCCGAGCTGCGCGTCCTCATCCTGACGCTAGTCGGCGTGAGCGGCGACGACCTCAGCCGCGTCGTGTCCACGCAGTGCCCGTCTCTGTCCCTGCTCGAGCTGGCCATGCTCAACTTGGTCGGCGACCTCTCTATCCGCTCCGACACCATCAGGGCGATCTCCACTGGTGGAAAACGGGGCTTTTGTCCCGGTTCCCCAGCCCCTTTAGTCCCGGTTGCGGAACCGGGACAGCGCAATCGGGACTAAAGCCCCGACCTTTAGTCCCGGTTCTGTTACGAACCGGGACCAAAGGGTCAAGACGTGGCAGCGCGCAGTGCCGCGCCTGTCGAGGACCTTTAGTCCCGGTTCTAGCCACGAACCGGGACGAAAGGTTTATTCAGTTTTTTTTGTTTTGCTGTTTTTCTTTATATTGTTTGTTTGTTTTACTGTTTTTCGTTTATTTTTTCATTTATTGTTTTTCTTTTTAGGATCCAATTCGACGATACTATGTATATACAAAACAACTAAAGAAGGAATTACACAAACATCGCCATAAGTTGTCGAATCTTTACATATAGTCTCATATAAGTTGTCCAACCCTATTAACATACACAAAACCCTAGTTGCCCGGTGAATAAAATTCTCCTTTTTATCTATGACTTGATCTAAGAAGAATGCCGCCAGCTCCTCTTGAATTGCTCGCAAGCGGTCTTGTGGTAGGAGCATGTCCCGCATTCCTTCGATCTATATAATTTATGGAAGGGGTCAATTTCGATATATATATGAGAGAATCTCAACACAATTGATTGTAATAAAATAGTATTGTGAATATTATTTACTTACTTCAAGATGTTCTAAGAGTCTGCTCCTCTGATAACACCTCTGGCGAATGAACTCGCAGACATACAATCCACATAAGTTATTTCCGGATCCCTGTCTCGGGCACTTTATAAGAACAAAGTTCAATCAAAATAATAATCAAGCATGATAATATTATTAAACTTCAATCAAATAGATGTCCGGGTCTAGCTAGAACTACTTACCGCCATGTCTTTAAATTCAAGCTCATCTGTCCATTCACCCGGAGCCCTGTTGGTGAACCGTTTCCAAACCCTGGAAGTCAATGAAAAAGAATAAATGACTTATTAATTACTACATACCAGGAAATGAACGAAAGTTGCCGATATAGTGCCATAATGATTGAAATTACCTCTGGATCATTCCCTTCATGTCCTCCCAGCTCTCTGGTTGATCACGTAGTGGGTCCATGACTTGTACTATTCCTTTGTCAGGAATAATGATAAATAACAGATAGTGGAACCTGCGCACGAATTACTCGTCAATTACACTTAATTAACATGGAGTATAGAAGGTGTATAGACACTAACACTCACCCAAAGTTGTAAGGAAATAGTATTTGTGTTTTAGTTTCTTGCTTCCTTAACGCAAGTACCAAGAGGTCCTCTGTTTCCTTTTCTTTATGTATAAGATTATACTGATGAATGACATGTGGGTCAACGAACCCAATGTCATAGATTCCAGATAATCTGCATTCTCGAATCTTCAATCTGCATAATAGAGTGAGGATAATTACAAATATGTTTAACGAGCTGAGTTAGAGACTTAGTTACAGAAAAAAAATACTTACAGACAATAGGCACTGACGATAGATTTGTCGATGGCATCTTGTTGGAATAACTGAAACAGTTCTTCAAATTCAACCTGGACCTGGGCAGTTCCACGACCGTAATGCTCTTCTTTAACCTCCAGGTTGATCCAATTTTTCCCTTCCTTTGCTGCTTCCATGTACCACGCATTCAATCTTCGCATTTTTGTTGGAAGGTTCGGGACCTTCTCTGGTTTGACAAAAGGCTCCCCGTGCTTGTATTTGTACTTCACCTCAGCAATGGGATACTCTATTAGCGAGCCCAAGTATTCAGCCATGGTCACACCAAGCTCATCGGCGGCTTTTTTGATTTGTTTCTTAGTTAATTGTTTAGGCCGAGGGACCGGGTGGTTAATGAAAATTAACCCATTCTTATTCTTATTCTTTTAATTCTATTCTTATTCTTATTCAAATGTAATACATAGTCCTCATGATGAAAAAATACAGTGAAATTAACATACAAACTATCTAATGCATTTAAATGCAACAACAAATGCGATCAAATCGCAACTAAGGTAACAATTGATCCGACGGCATAATGATACCAAGCCTCATTTTTAATGGAATCTTTTCTAATGTTTCTAATCTTCTTACGCATTGCATCCATCTCGATCTTGTGATCATCGACGACATCGGCAACATACAGCTCCAATTTCATCTTCTCTTCTTCAATTTTTTGATTTTTTTTTTCAAATCATCGTTTTCGCTTTCAAGTAAATTTAACCTCTCGACAAGAGGGTCGGTCGGAATTTCAGGTTCATATATGTCCTAGATCAAAATATCTATGTCAAATGTTGGTCGGCATAATTGTTAAAATAAAGAAATTAAAAACATAGTTATAAAAGATAATATACCACATCCGAATCATAGACCGGACGAGGGCCGACGGGGACGGATATCAAAACCATCACTATACATATAAAAACAATTATACAAATAAGAAAAATTATACAAATAACAATGTAAATCATATAAGTAAGAATAAGAAGCTCACGAAGGTGGTGCCGGCGACGGGGGCGATCGACAACCGTGAGGATAAGGACACGAACGGGACGGCACTAATTAAAAATAACAAATCATACATTAATTTGAACTCAAATTGCATATAAAAAAAAATAAAAAAGCAATAAGTCAACAACCTAGAATTTGAGCAATTTTAACTTAGCTAGGCATTTAATCAAACACCTAGCATGCAACACCAAGGAAATGAGGAGCAAAAATAGTAATAGAGATGAATCCAAGCTCCGAGAGGATGAGACTTCTAACCTATTAGAAGCCTTGGGTGGATAGGGGAAACTTAATGTGGACAAATGGTGGAAAAAGTATGGATCAAATGGAGCTTTGTGAGGAGCTTTGAGAAGAAAAATGGTGTTCAACTCGAGCTCCTCGGGCAGGAAGAAGAAGATATAGTGAGTGAAGACTTTTTGTCCCGGTTCGTATTACAAACCGGGAATAAAGGTTACCCTTTTGTCCCGGTTTGTGATACGAGCCGGGACAAAAGGTTCCTGCGCCGGACCCCACCCTTGGGCGCTGTCGGAACGGACCTTTTGTCCCGGTTCGTGGAACGAACCGGGACAAAAGGGTCCCAAAAAACCGGGACGGATGCCTCCCGGTCCCCGCGCGCCCTCCGAGCCCCAAAAAAGGGGTCTTTAGTCCCGGTTTTTTACACAACCGGGACTAAAGCCTCCCGGGGGCCAAAACGGAAGCCCTGTTTTCTACTAGTGCTCGCTCCGTGTCGTCGGCAAAGAGAGCCAGCTCGACATCACCGCCCCGAGCCTCGAGTCGTTGGTCGTGCACAGCTGCTCTCATAGACAGGCCACCATAGTCGCGCCGAAGCTGACGGAGGTTGAGTGGGACGACGAGTACGACCCGGACCTGCACCAACTCGTGGACACCGGCCGTCATCTCCACAGGCTCGTGGTCACCCAGTGGTCCCCCATGCCGCCTCTGCTGGACCGGTTTGATACCGCCGATGAGCTTAGTCTACATCTCGCCATTCCACCGGTAAGTTGCTTCTGATCGTTGGTTACATTGGAAACTATCATCCCAGATCTTGCTTCATGTCTCACCACTCAGCAGTCGGCACTCGGAATTATACTACCTGTCATGAAGAATGTACTGTCGTAGTACGACAGTAATTTCGGACTGGAGGGAGTATTTTTTTTTCGGTTTTGCTAATTCTCAGCTAGCTGAGAATTAAGTTAACGCTCAGTCGATAGTTTAACCATCCGATTAAAGGATCGCTAAGATTTGTGTACTTATTCCATCGCTACGTGCGACCTCCGCCCGCAGATGTACGTGCGTTTTGGCTGGGCTTTTGTTCTGACCATGGGCTTTTCTTCTTTGTTCTTTTTCTTATTCTAGGAAATTGAACCTTTTGCACTCGTGTGGGCTTTTTTGTTTGTGTTATGTTCTTGTTTATTCTCAAAATAAGAAATATGTTTTGTTTTGTATTTCCTTGTAATTATTTTGTTTTTATTATTTTATTTTTCTTATTATTTTATTTTCTCATTCCCATTAGTAAATCTCATGTGTCATAATTTGTCTTGACATTATTTTTGTGGGTGTTAAATGGTGCACTTATTTTTTTATAGACTTTAGATCAATATTTTTCAATATTATTTTTCCGAATTACTAGTTCTTAGTTGTATGGAAATTAGTTAAATCTCAGTCAACTTTTTAGTCGTGGATCTAGGCCGCCAAAGCTTCGTGCGAGTCAATTTTTGGTTTGTGTTTTTTGTGTAAGGGGACGAAAGTTGTACTTTGATTGTACGACGATTGGCTTCGGTTTTAGCGACCCAGTTACAGGAATTTGTTGTGTGTCCGTTTTTTCGGTTGCAAGTCGGCTTGCAACTGAGTTTTTTTCTAGTTGTAAGTTGGGTTGTAATGAGATTTTTTCTAGTTGCAACTTGGGTTGCAAGTGAAAAATATTCAGTTGCAAGTCTGGTTGTAACTGAGTTTTTTTCTAGCTGCAAGTCACGTTGCAACTGAGATTATTATTCCAGTTGCAACTGGGGTTGTAACTGAGTTTTTTTCCTAGTTGCAAGTCGGGTTGCAACTGAGATTTTTCAGTTGCAAGTGGGGTTGCAAGTGAGTTGTAACTAAGATTTTTTCTAGTTGTAAGTTGGGTCGCAACTGAGATTTTTTTTCTAGTTGTAAGTTGGGTTGTAACTGAGATATATTTTCTAGTTGCAAGTTGGGTTGTAACTGAGATTTTTTTCTTGGTTCCAAATGAATGAAATTCAATTGCAATTTGGGTTGTAACTGAGTTTTTTTCTAGTTGCAAGTCACGTTGCAACTGAGATTATTCCAGTTGCAAGTGAGGTTGTAACTGAGTTTTTTTCCTAGTTGCAAGTCACGTTGCAACTGAGATTATTATTCCAGTTGCAACTGGGGTTGTAACTGAGTTTTTTTCCTAGTTGCAAGTCGGGTTGCAACTGAGATTTTTCAGTTGCAAGTGGGGTTACAAGTGAGTTGTAACTAAGATTTTTTCTAGTTGTAAGTTGGGTCGTAACTGAATTTTTTTTTCTAGTTGTAAGTTGGGTTGTAATTGAGATATTTTTTCTAGTTGCAAGTTGGGTTGTAACTGAGATTTTTTTTTCTTGGTTCCAAATGAATGAAATTCAGTTGCAATTTGGGTTGTAACTAAGTTTTTTTCTAGTTGCAAGTCACGTTGCAATTGAGATTATTCCAGTTGCAAGTGAGGTTGTAACAGAGTTTTTTTCCTAGTTGCAAGTCGGGTTGCAACTGAGATTTTTCAGTTGCAAGTGGGGTCGCAAGTGAGTTTTCCCAAGTTGCAAGTCGGGTTGCAACTGTGATTTTTTCTAGTTGCAAGTGGGGTCGCAACTGTGTTATTTTCAGTTGCAAGTCGGGTCGCAACGACTAAGGTTTTTAGTTTCAAGTCAGGTGGCAACTGAGATTTTCCAGTTGCAAGTCAGATCGTAGTTGAGTTTTTCGCAGTTGCATGTGAGGTCACAATCAAAACGGAAGATTTTCCATTTACAGATTAGATTGTAACTTAACTTTTTTGTAATTGTAAGTGGAGTGCAAATAAGTTTTTATAAACTAGTGTCCTTCGTAATCTTCTATTTATTAACAAAAGAATGAAGGAAAGAAAAATGGGCACCATGACCGTACCTAGAGCCAGCTATTAATAAAAGGAATAAAATGCCCATGAACTAGCCCAACAAGCAAAAATAAAGAACGATCAAAGCCCAGATCGCTTTTACAATCAGGAATTACGTACACGACTGGCTCGATGGATTTAGACGGCCGGGTCGAACAAGTGACGTCAGCCTGACTGAGAATTAACTTAATTCTCAGTCAGCTATGCCCTAGTCACACCCTTTTTTTTTCATATACACCTTTGCATTCTATAGAAATCCAGCCATGCTGGGCCGGTTTCGCAAATGTTTCGTTGAGGGTTTACACATATTTCAATTGAAGTTTCACAAAAAAATCATAAAAGCCTGTCTACATAAAATTAGTTCAGTTTCATATAGAGGTATCAAGATTCAACATAGTTAGATAGAGCTTCTATATATGAAGGTTGTCTCATTATGAAACACAAAAAATATTTTATGAATGTATCAAGATTCATAGTTGTTTATACATGTTTTGATGAAGGAACACACCTGTGTCTGTATTTTCTGAAGTTTTGATTGGATTATGGGTGAATGTTCAGTAAAACATAATGAAATCTCCCTTGTTAGTAGTAATCTTGATTAACCAAGTTTTCAACTTGGACGTGTAGTCTTAAGTCATGTTCTAGTCTGATTAGGACGGAGTTGCGTTTGAGTAGTGCTAGGATATTACGAAAGTCGAGTATGGTACTATAGTATACTAGTCGTTTGCTAGTCAAGTATGATTCCATCGCCTAAGTCGCCATGTAAGTGAGCCGGAGTCATAGTCTAGCTGGATAATGTCAGGACGTCAACATAAACGTGGCAAAATCCTACTCCATCCGGTATAGTTTACAGGCCACGCACGTAGTTAAAAAAGCACTTTGACCATTAATTTAGTATACAAAATATAAGATATATTTTTGTTAAAAATAATATATATCTTGTTGACCAAATTTGATGGTTAAAGTTTTACTTAAAGTACGCGTCAGTATTTCGATCCAATGGATGCCTGTTATTATGGAATTACTGTAACATACAGAGATTAAGAAATACACGAAAGTAAAGCATCATGCCACCACACCAAGGCTTGAGGGACCACATGGTTGGGCCAAGGTCACTCAGAAACTTGATCGAAGCCACCACCAAAAGCTCACTTATCCTAAGATGACTCCTCCAAGGAGCAGATGACGGTGTCACGCCCTCCCAGGGAGAAGAGGGTGTAGGTTTTCACCTGGAACCAAGTTTCAGCGATTTCCACATTCTTGGCAAGTTCAATATCAGAGGGTGAAGGGTGACGATGTTAAGATTTGGTTTGGGCGGCTGTTGAGTTACTCCCTCCGTTCCACAATATAAGATGTTTTAGATGTTTCACATGTTGTGTAGATTCGGACTAAAAGAATAGAAAATGAGTGAACACATACACTAAAACATGTCTAGATACATGTGGTACAAATATGAATGTGGAAAAGATGTAAAACATCTTATATTATGGAACGGAGGGAGTAGTTCACACATTGTGACCTGGCCCCGGCCCGTCGTCACCCCGCCACCGCGCGGCTGAAGAAACCGATCAACTCCTGCGCATGTCACTCATCACATAATCGACGTTGCAATCCCAACCCGAGGCCATTGCCCTGGCGTTCATAGCCGGGTGACAAACGGAAAGAGGTGAGGAAGAGGGTTGCGGCAGGCCATGTGTGTTGACTTGTCATAAAGCCACTGCCATATGTCCTTTTTTTTTTGCAACTCGTGTATTTCTTAACTTATATGAAATGCTTTATTCTACGAAAGCTAAGGTTCAGTTGAATTATATTAGTGGTACGCATGAATGTATTTATGTATTCACTCGTCTTTTAAGTCACTTTTCTTGTCTATTGTCGGCAGTTCGCGTCGACATACGACACATTCTTACGGAACACAAGTAATACTCCTAGGAGCAAGGTTTTAACAGTAGGGCTAAAACTAATGTCACACGCCACTGAGCCAAGCATATTGCATCTTCTGAGGAGATCTGGCTGCATGACCAAGCTGGTTGTTGAGTTGATCCACGCTGATGCCCCCCTTGTAAGTTCTTTCTTTGCTACTTAGTAGTCAATACTTTCGAAATGTTTGATCGACTATAAGATCTTAATCTGTATGTGCTGTTGTAGTTCTACTTATTTGTTTGATTGATTAAATGTTGTATCATTCTTTTGTTTTGAAATCAGGATTACAAATGCCCAACTAGCTTCTGTCCTTGCCGTCAGCCACAGAGACTGAGGACTGACAACATTGCTCTAGATTCGCTCGAGGAGATAGAGATCCATTTCTTCACCGGAGCTGACGACGAGGTCAACCTGTTGGGATGATCTCCAACGGTGTGACCCAACGGTCACATCGCACCCATGGTCAATGCGCCCTGATCGGGGGCGCCCAACCTTATCCATGGTTGGTGGGCCCCTGTGGCAGCGCTATAAAGACAGGTGGGGGCCGGGGGCACGAGGTACGAGGTTCACCGTCGCCCAGCACCCCACCGATAAGCCCATCCGATCTAGGGTTAGCGCTAGGCCACGGGAAGCACCGCCGCCGCACTCACCCACGCTCACTCTCTCACCACCACCTCCACCATGGCCTCCGGCAGCTCGAGCTCGGCACCACTCCCTGGAGAAGGTAGACACGCCGATCTCTCTCCCTCTCAGTTTCCCTCTCTCTCCCTCTCCCTATCTCTCTCTCTGTTACTCGGTTTTATGCAGTAGAAAGGGTAGAACCCTAAAGTGTTAGCCGTGATCTATCTAGACTAGATGCAACAGAATTAACATTGGTATCAGAGCTGTTCTAGGTCTAGATTGATTCGGTAAAGAGAAAGAAATCCAAAAGAAATCCCACCCGGAAAAGAATCCCCTCCCCGAAACCCCAAGTGCCAGATCCGAAGAGAAAAGGCAGAAGGGGCAAAGAAACTCACCGGAGTGCCCTCGGGTTCGCCGGCAAAGGGGGCCTGCCGCAAGGCCGCCCCATTCCCTCTCGATCCGACGCGCATCGGCAAGCCGAGGCGCCGGAAGAAGGAGCACCTCCCTCGGGAGGCAAAGAACAGTGGCCCACTGGCTTCTCCGCTCGACGGCGGCGCACCCACCGCAAGGAAGGATGCGCGACCGGCGAGAGGGGAGACCACCAGGCCGGTCTTCTCGCTTCGATCTGCTCCGGCGGACGGAGAAGAAGAGAAAGATGGGGGGAGGGGAGCAGGATCTGGAGCGGCGCGCCGCCGTGATGGTCGTCGCCTCCAGCTCGCCGTCGGTCGGCGGTGTCCGCCGCGGGCGGAGGACAGAGGAGAGCGGGGTGGAAATGGATAGAATGGTGGCTAGGGTTTCACGCGCGGGCCGTTCCACTCGGTTTTTGATCGACCGAGATCGCCGCGCAGCCGTCCGATCCCATCCAACGGTGGAGGACGAAACCCTAGCGCCACCGGGCTCTCGGGCCGAAAGAAAGGTGGCCGTGGGCCGCCAGGCCTGTCTGTGTGCAGGGCGCGAGCGGCGCGCACGTTAATGGGCCTTGGGCCGAAAGTGGCAGAACGTGTGGTATGGGCCGCGCGTTTTAAACAGATTTTAGACAGTTTTTTCTCTCTGTTTTTTGTTTTTCAGAAGCTTTTTTAGGTGTCTTTTGTCCTTTTTAGGCTTTTTTCACCTAGTTTTTTCCTATGCAAAAATTGTCCAACGAAATTATTGTGTAGGAAACAGAAAAGTAAAAGATATGCTTCTGAAAAGTAAAAGGATAATAGAATTTTATTCAATAGTTTCCGCTGCAAATAGAATAATTGCTCTTTTAAATTCTTTTGCAATAGAATTAAAAGTAAAAAGAGCATGTTAAAAGTTTATTGTGATTATTTGTGGTCCTGTTATTTTTATGACCAACGTCGTTAATAATATGATCATGGTTAATCATAGTTTTGTTAAATGCATTTATCTCTATTTCTGCCCAACGGTGATGTAGTTTTAAATTGCATAACTTTTGCATGTCATATTTTGACCAACGTTGAATTATTTCATGCAAATGTTGAAAGTTCTCACCTCATTGTGATTGTTTTAGGAGGGTACCACCTGATGAGTTGCCTAAAGGATGTTCCCCTCCTTCGAGGTGACAACTACTCCGAGTGGAGGAAAAAGGTGGATTTGGCACTTGCATGTGCAGAGGTGGACTGGGTGGTGGATACTCCACCACCAGTCATGCCAAAAGAGCCTGAAAGAGAGGCAAAAGACACTGATGATGAATGGGAAAAGAAGAAAAGGGACTATGGTCCAATTGAGATGGCTTATTCCATAAATAAGCAAAAGTGGAATGCAACCAACAAGAAGAGCTTAGCCTTCTTAAAGAATACAATTGAGAACGCCATTGCGGGCTCGATTGCAGAGTGTGCCACTGTCGGGGAGTTCTTCGACAAAGTAAAGAGCCAGTTTACTGGCTCTTCAAAGATCTATGGCACCCAGTTGCTCAAGCAACTGGTAACTGAAAAGTACACAGGAGGAGGGCATGGCATTAGAGAGCACATCCTCAGGTTGTGCAACATGGCTGCCAAGCTCAAGGCCATTGATCCTGATCTTGAGATCAAGTCTGTTCTCCTCATCCACATAGTCATGGCATCTTTGCCAAAAGAGTTCGAGAATTTTGTTGTGAACTACAACATGTCCCCTGAGAAGTGGGACATGGAAAAGACCATTGCTATGTGTGTCCAAGAAGAGGACAGGCTGAAAGAAGCACGTGGTGGATCCATCAACTACGTGAAGGATAGTAAGAAGAGGAACCTTGGTAACACTGGTTCCCCTTCAAAGCCACATGGCAAAGGCCCCATTCAGAGTCAGCAAAGGATCTTCCCAGTGGATAAAGACACATGCCTCCACTGCAAGAAGACTGGGCACTACAAGAAGGATTGCCCAGCTTTCCTAAAGTCCATAATGGCAAAGAATGGTAAAAATATAGTTTCCTTCGTTAATGAATCCCTGTATACACAGTTTTCGAAATCTACTTGGTGGATTGACTCAGGTGCAACTGTTCATGTTGCAAATTCTTTACAGGGGTTCCATTCGACGCGGATTATGCAAAGAAACGAAGGATGCATTGAAGTCGCAAATGGAGTGCAAGCAGATGTTGAAGCTGTTGGCGATATCTCCTTGGAGTTGGCTGATGGCTTCGCTATTTTGCTTAGAGATGTCTTATTTGTTCCTTCTTTGCAAAGAAATTTAATAAGTGTATCACGTTTGGACAAAGAACAGTATGAGTGTTATTTTGGACATGGCAAGTGTGCCATTTGGTGTAATAATATTCGTGTGGGGGTTGCATCCCTCCACAATGAGCTTTATTTATTATCCTTGCGTGAAAAGATTTATTCTGTGAATAAAGTGAATGAAATTGTTTCTGCGTCGAATAAAGAACAAAAGAAAAGAAAGAGAACTCAAGATTCGTCGAGATTATGGCACTGTCGTTTGGGCCACATTTCGAGGGGGAGAATAGAAAGACTCGTTAAAAATGATATTCTTCCACCGTTAGAGTTCTCAGATATAGAACAGTGCATCGATTGCATAAAAGGAAAATTTGTAAAACAAATTAAAAAGGGTGCAACTCGAAGCACAACGACACTAGAAATAATCCACACTGATATTTGTGGACCTTTTTCGGTGAAAAGTGTGGATGGTTATGATTCGTTCATAACATTCACAGATGATTACTCCCGATATGGATATATTTATCCAATCAAAGAAAAGTCTGAAGCCTTGGATAAATTTAAAATATTCAAAGCTGAAGTTGAAAATCAACACGATAAAAGAATAAAGATAGTGAGATCCGACCGTGGGGGGGAGTACTATGGTCGGCACACTCCATATGGTCAAGTCCCTGGACCTTTTGCGAGGTTTTTGCAGGAGACAGGAATAGTCGCTCAGTATACAATGCCGGGCGATCCTCAGCAAAATGGAGTAGCTGAAAGGCGCAACCGTACTCTTATGGATATGGTGCGCAGTATGATGAGCTACTCCACACTGCCATTGGGTTTATGGATGGAGGCACTTAAAACTGCCGTTCATATTCTCAACAGAGTGCCAAGTAAGTCGGTGCCCAAAACACCGTACGAACTGTGGACAGGAAGGGTACCTTCTCTTCAACACCTTAGGGTGTGGGGGTGCCCAGCTGAGGCAAAATTGTTTAATCCAAACATTGCAAAGTTAGACCCCAAGACAGTCAGTTGCCACTTCATTGGCTATCCAGAAAAGTCAAAAGGTTTTCGTTTCTACTGCTCAGACAGATACACAAAGTTTGTTGAAACGAGACATGCAGTCTTTTTAGAAGACGAACTGATGAGGGGGAGCATGGTAGCCCGAAAAATTGATCTTGAGGAGAAGAGGGTGCATCCACCTAATCCGATCATTCAGGAGCCATTTTTCTCGCTACCTGTTGTGCCTACACCAACAGTCCCTGCGATTGTGGTGGAAGCACCTGTTGTAACTCCACACGTGACAACTATGGGTGAAGTTTCGGAACCTGTCCTTCAGGAGCCGACTGAGCCCGTTGTTGAGCATGAAAGGGAGTTGCAGCAGCCAAACATAGAGAATGAAAACCTTGGAAGGTTTAAAAGAATTAAAAAGCCAGCTATCTCTAGTGATTATGTATATAATACAGAGATAGGTCATATGGAAGGTGATCCCACCTCATATGAAGAAGCCATGAGAAGTCCTCATTCATCGAAATGGCTTGAAGCTATGGAAGATGAGATGAGGTCGATGAGTTCCAACGATGTTTGGGACTTAGAAAAGATTCCTAAAGGAGCCAAAACAGTAGGCTGCAAATGGGTCTACAAAACAAAGTATGACTCTAATGGGAATGTTGAAAAGTATAAAGCGCGTCTTGTGGCAAAAGGATTTACACAAAGAGAAGGAATAGATTATAATGAGACATTTTCTCCAGTCTCATGTAAGGATTCCTTCAGAATCATAATGGCACTAGTTGCACATTTTGATTTAGAGCTACATCAGATGGATGTAAAGACGGCATTTCTAAACGGAGATTTAGAAGAAATTGTTTACATGAAACAACCCAAGGGTTTTATCATGCAGGGGGAGGAAGATATGGGATGCCGTCTAAAGAAATCCATTTATGGATTAAAGCAAGCCTCTAGACAGTGGTATCTGAAATTTAATGAGACTATTAAAAGGTTTGGATTTAAAGAAAATGTTGAGGATAACTGCGTTTATGCAAAGTTTAAAAGTGGGAAATATATTTTCCTAATCCTATATGTGGATGATATCCTGCTTGCGAGCAGTGATGTTAGTCTACTAATAGAGACGAAAAAGTTCTTGTCCTCAAACTTTGATATGAAAGACCTCGGTGAAGCATCATATGTTTTGGGCATAGAAATTCACCGAGATAGAAAGAATGGAGTGTTAGGACTATCGCAAAAGGCATATTTAGAAAAGGTTCTAAAGAAATATAATATGCATGCGAGTAATGCCACACCTGCTCCTATAGTCAAGGGCGACAGTTTTGGGAAATTTCAATGTCCCAAAAATCAATATGAGATCGATCAAATGAAGTCAGTACCATATGCTTCGGCTGTTGGAAGCTTACAGTATGCACAAGTGTGCACTCGCCCTGACTTAGCTTTTGTTACCGGGGTACTGGGTAGATATCAATCAAATCCAGGCTTAGAGCACTGGAAGATGGCAAAGAAAGCTTTGCGTTATGCGCAAGGCACAAAGGACCTCATGCTAACATACAAAAGATCTGATTCCCTAGAGATAAGAGGGTACTCAGATGCAGATTTTGCAGGGGATAAAGATGATAGAAAATCCACGTCTGGATATGTGTTCACCCTTGCAGGGGGAGCTATCTCATGGAGAAGCTCCAAACAGTCGATTGTTGCATCATCAACGATGTATGCAGAATTTATAGCATGTTATGAGGCCACGGGGCAGGCGATATGGTTAAAGAAATTTATACCCGACTTGAAGGTGGTGGATTGTATTCACAAACCACTAAAGATGTACTGTGACAACCAGCCCGCAGTATTTTATGCTCACAACAACAAGTCGAGTAATGCTACAAAGCCAATAGAAATAAAGTATTATGTTGTGAAGGATAAAATCCAGGATCACACTATAAGTCTCGAGCATATAAAGACAAAGGATATGCTTGCGGATCCGCTAACGAAAGGCTTACCTCCCAATGTGTTCAAGGAACACTTAGCCGGCATGGGTTTAAGGTAGAGCCTACGATCCTGGATCATAAGAGGCCCAAAAGTAAAAGTTTTGTTTCAAAACAGAGAGGTACATTGTGGCTGTCTGATTCTATCGGCAATTGAGCTGAGACGATGAAACATGCTCTATGTATCGATCAGTGATGAAACGAGTAAAGTGAAAGGTAAAAGAAAAGATGAGATCATGGGGGAGAATGTTGGGATGATCTCCAACGGTGTGACCCAACGGTCACATCGCACCCATGGTCAATGCGCCCTGATCGGGGGCGCCCAACCTTATCCATGGTTGGTGGGCCCCTGTGGCAGCGCTATAAAGACAGGTGGGGGCCGGGGGCACGAGGTACGAGGTTCACCGTCGCCCAGCACCCCACCGATAAGCCCATCCGATCTAGGGTTAGCGCTAGGCCACGGGAAGCACCGCCGCCGCACTCACCCACGCTCACTCTCTCACCACCACCTCCACCATGGCCTCCGGCAGCTCGAGCTCGGCACCACTCCCTGGAGAAGGTAGACACGCCGATCTCTCTCCCTCTCAGTTTCCCTCTCTCTCCCTCTCCCTATCTCTCTCTCTGTTACTCGGTTTTATGCAGTAGAAAGGGTAGAACCCTAAAGTGTTAGCCGTGATCTATCTAGACTAGATGCAACAGAATTAACACAACCTGGTGAAGCTGCTGTTCCAATGCACGAAGGCTCTTAAAAATATGACTGTTAATGTGTCTGACGATTTTTCTCTGAGTGAAGAAGTGCGTGAAAAAATCCACGGATTCGCGCAACCTGGTACCAAGCTTGAGATCGGCGGCTCATCGTCGCACAAGAGGGATGTCTGCATGTGCAAAGATCATGATTGGTACTAATTTCGTTTCTGAAGTTTCAATGGAGTGACTGGTACTAAAATGTCTCCCATACTGAACGTGAGTTTTTACATGCCACGCTACCGAAACTTGTTGCCGTCATTTGGTGTTAGAAGTTCCTTGTGCTTTGAACTTTCTAGATTGATGTGAACTCACCGCTTGTTGGCTTGTGCGGTTATGTCCTGAAAATAAGAACTTACCGCTTGTTTGTTTGTCGTTTTTACTGGTATGAAAATATCCTCTTAATTAAGTTTCTGAGTTTTTACCATGGAAAAAAATAGCCCGCTATATCCCGTATAATAGCGCGCTATAGCTTATTTGAAGAGGCTACGCTATATTTAGCCAAAAATAGCCGCTACGACGCTAATCACGTTTTATACGCGCTAAACCACGCTAAACACGTTAGCGTTATAGCACGCTATTTATTTTAGAAATAAACGAGATTTCACCGGCCCAAAAAAAAGTCCAACACGCACTCCTCCTCACTAGGTCACTCCCCACTATCTAACTCAATCCTCCTCGGATGTTCACGGGAGCGACGACGACGTCTCGTCGAGTTGCAGGCTTGCAGCGACGACGGGAGTGCTTCCTCCACCGGCGGATCGAGGTCTTCCTCCACCTCGAGTTGCATCGGCGCCGGGAGCGCTTCTCGAATGAGATTTTCTCGTCCTAGGAAGAGGATGTTTCCTGTTTTACGTGGTGATGATGGGGTGCAAGCTGGTGGATCTTCTAGTGAATCCGAAGATGACACCAGTGTTCTAATTAAAAGTTTAAAATGGGTTGTCTTTTAGAGTTTGGTACTTTGTTTATGGATTTATGCCTCATATTTGTGTCTATGCCATGGATTTGGCCCTTGACTTTTGTATCTGGTTAACTAGTTATGTATGTATTGGTTTTGGACAAATATTTAGTGCTGAAATCCTTAATATTTAGGCTATATATTACATTGTTTTGCGAAACGCTATTTCAAATATAGCACGATATATCACGCTATAACTTTTATAACCTTTTGAGAAGGGTCACGCTAAAAATGATAGCGCGCTATTTTTTCCCTTGGTTTTTACACGACTCACCGCATGTTTGCTTGTCCGTTTATGCCCTGAGAATAGGAATTCTCTTTGTTTCTTTAATTAAGGCAAACGATTTCTACATGTGCATGTCAAGTTTCATGTAATACCTACATTTTTTGTCGGTAGTATAACAAAGATAAAAAATGTCTCGGTTAAATGCTTTGTAGCACTAAAATTTGTCTTTTACACACGAAAATAATGTCGGTTTCCGTAAAACCATTTTGTTAACCCATAGAATGTTGAGATATATGTGCCAAGTTTTTTATCCAATTTTTTAACATTTCAAATGCGTTTGAATTAAAAATTTACAAATCGGAAACACATGCTCCTAGGTGCCAAAACATCGCCCCTCCCCTTTAAAACTCCGTCTACTTTTCAAAGGTAAAGACTGCAAGGACCAACACGTCGGTGGACTCACTGTTAATGAACTGATGTTACGGTCAACTTCGTCCTCCTAGTTCTTTGACGTATGTGAATCGAACGCAAGAAACATTCCACGGGAGCAAGCGAGCTGAGTAAAACACCGCGCCAGTCGAGTAAAAAAGTTGGGGTGGGGTTGTCAGGTGCACTGCAAACTACAACGGCCATGGCGGCCAGCGTGCTTACATTAGCTCTTCTTCCCCTACTCCTTCACTTCTCCCCTGCCTCCGCAGTTGATAGTATCACTGCCAACTCTTCCATCGCCGATGGACAGACGCTTGTTTCAGCCGGTGGAGTCTTCGAGCTCGGATTCTTCACCCCGCCGACCTCGACGGCGAGGTTCTTGGGCATCTGGTACAAGGACATCGCTCCTCTTACCGTCGTCTGGGTCGCCAATAGGCAAGCTCCGATCACCGGCACCGCCGCGAGCTTGGCCATCAATGGCACCGGTAGCCTGGTACTCGTCGACCGGTCCGGACGCGCGTTCTGGTCATCGGCGCCGTCGAAAGTAACAACCAGCAGTCCGGTGGCCCAGCTCCTGGACAGCGGCAACTTCTTGCTTCAAGACGCCAATGAAACCGGGGCGGTTTTGTGGCAGAGCTTCGACTACCCGTCCGATACTCTGCTCCCTGGCATGAAGTTTGGCTGGGACCTGACCACCAGGCTCGACCGGTACCTGACGACGTGGGCCAGCCCCGGCGACCCGTCGCCTGGCGACTACACGTTCGAGATCGACATCCGCGGCGTGCCGGAGGGGTTCATCTGGTACAACGGCACGGCGCCGGTGTACCGGAACGGGCCGTGGAACGGCCTGCGGTTCAGCGGCGAGCCGGAGATGGAGCCCGACAACGGCAACTTCCGGTTCGAGTTCGTGGCCAACCGCACCGACGCCTACTACACCTTCCTGGTAGACGGCGGCGGCGGCGACATCATCTCGAGGTTCGTACTGAACCAGTCAAGCCTGCAGCGTTACGTATGGCTGCAGCAGCAGCAGGAGTGGAGCCTCTACTGGTCGCTGCCCAGGGACCAGTGCGACCGCTACGCGCAGTGCGGCGCCTACGGCGTCTGCGACGCGAGCGCCTCGCCGATGTGCGGCTGCCCCGCCGGGTTCACGCCGGCCTCGCCGCGGGAGTGGGCGCTGAGGGACGGCTCCGCGGGCTGCACGCGCAGGACGCGGCTCAACTGCACCGGGGACGGGTTCCTGCCGCTGCGCGGTGTCAAGCTGCCGGACGCGACGAACGCGACGGCGGACGGCAGCGTCAGCCTCGACCAGTGCAGACAGAGGTGCCTGGCCAACTGTTCTTGCCTAGCGTATTCTGCTTCGAGCATCAAGGGAGGCGAAAGCGGCTGCATCATCTGGACCTCGCCGCTGATAGACATCAGGCAGTTCGAATCCGGTGGGCAAAATCTGTTTATTCGTCTGGCGGCGTCAGATTTACGTATGGATTCCTCTCCTCTCCATTTTTATCTGTATAATTTCATTTACTTGTGTCTCAACATCGTAAAGTTCAGGCTTCAGAGTAATTCTGTCAGGCCTTTAGATGTTCGAATCCAAATGTGCCGTCTTCTTTTTCTTTACCAAATAGTAGATGATGTATTGCCTTCGGTTTCTGCATCATCGATCAGAGGCCCACAGGTCACAGATGCATACATCGAATGTGCAGTCTTCTACATCTTTGACCATTTAGTCTAGAACTCTTGATTCATATTTTCAATAATCAGCTGGTTGGATTCTTCTGAAAAAGGAATCAAGTACTTGGACTGTCCAAGACGCTTTAGACTTATTGTAGAAAAGGATCACTAGGAAGGCTGCTATGTACTTATCAGAAAGACCGCATTTGTCAAGACTGCAGTTTAGTGACTAGTCGTCTGCAAGAATGAAACCGTCTAAATTTTTTCGTTGGCTGTTGTTGCATTGCATTCATCGACAAGTAATAGGATTGATAGAACCCAATTGGCTAGACTTCCATTTTAGGTCTTGGTGTTTCACATGGATTATCTCTTTCATGTTTTATGTTAGCCGTAAACCAGTAATCAAGAAAAACACATACAATTTTGCAAAAGATGTACAGTGGAAAACAAGGATTGACTGCGACGTGCAAGACGTAGTGTATGTAGACCAAGAAAATACATGTACACCATCCTTTTTTTTTTCTTTCACGGAGAAAGAGTTTCCAGTCAATCATGCTCATTACTGGAACAGAATGTTTAAGGGGTTTCATCAGTCAGTCTCGATGCAACAATTCTGTCTAGCACACTAGATATGACTAAGTGGTTCGCTAACCTTTCCAATGTGACCCTGGCAGCTTCCAGTAAAGATGCTTCCAGAAGGAAAACCACAGCACTTGCTCTTGTCCTAAGCTTATCCGGTCTTCTCCTTTTCGGATTCGGTGGGTTCTTCATATGGACCAAGTTCTTCAGAAACAAAGGTGCGCCTAAGTTAATTCTTTCACCTGTAAATCCGTCTAGTCTGATGTATGTGTGAAAATTTCACCATCTGCAATCCAGGGAGGTTTCAGAGCACGCGAAGACTCACCTCATTCGAGTCAAGCAACCCACTTTATCCAGTCCAAGACAGAAACATGGAAGATGAATCCAGTCAGAGCCAAGGACTAGTGGACGTCACTCTCTTTGACATGGCCACAATTGCCTTGTCCACTCACAACTTCGCGACGTCGGCGAAGCTCGGCGAGGGCGGCTTCGGTGCCGTCTACAAGGTAAACATATATTGCAACATTTTCACAGGTTAATCTGAGAAAGAAAATGGTAACGACTGCCGCGAAACAAATGGTCGGAATGCACGCAGGGTGAACTCGGAGGAGGGCAGACGGTGGCGGTGAAACGGCTTTCCAAGTACTCCATGCAGGGGTTGGACGAGTTCAAGAACGAGGTGGTGCTCATCGCGAAGCTCCAGCATGTGAACCTCGTCAGGCTCTTGGGTTGCTGCGTCCACGGGGAGGAGAGGATGCTGGTGTACGAGTACATGGAGAACAATAGCCTCGACAAATTCATCTTCGGTACATCAAAACTGTCGATCATCTACATTTTCAGTTTTGTACTAAATGAATCTTGCACTAAAACATATCTACATGCGGATGGAAAGAGAAATGCTAAAACATCTTATATTTTGGAACGGAGGGAGTAGAATCTTAAGGTGAATTTACAGATGGGATTCTGGATGTATTTGAGCTGCAGATAGGGCTCGATCTGCGAAACTGAATTGGTCGAAGCGGTTTGACATCATACTGGGCATTGCACGCGGGCTCCTGTACCTGCACCAGGACTCGAGGTTCAAGGTCATCCACAGGGACCTCAAGGCCGGCAACATCCTCCTCGACGGGGAGATGAACCCCAAGATCTCGGACTTCGGCGTGGCGAGGATCTTCGGTGGTGCTGACGGCGCCGACTCGCACACCAGAAGGGTGGTCGGGACATAGTAAGTGCAGCTCTGGGTTTGTGCTTCTTAATTAGTTTGTTGATGACTTGGATGGGGCACAACGAGGAGCTCATCGACGTGCTTATGTGCAGTGGGTACATGTCCCCGGAGTACGCCATGGACGGCATCTTCTCGGTCAAGTCCGACGTGTTCAGCTTCGGCGTGCTGGTCCTGGAGATCGTCAGCGGCAGGAAGAACCGGGGAATGTACAGCAGCGGCGAGCAGACGAGCCTCCTCAGCCACGTACGTCGTCACAACTAATCATCTGCTCGTGTAGTTTCCATCTATCATTTATGCATTTAGAATCACAACTCACAAGAGAGATAATGGTAACTGATGAACAGGCATGGAAGCTGTGGAGGGAGGGCAACGCGCTGGCTCTGCTAGACGAAGCGGTGGCCGGCGTGTGCGGTGACTCGGCGGAGGTGCTGCGGTGCGCGCAGGTCGGGCTGCTGTGCGTGCAGGAGCGGCCGGAGGAGCGGCCGCACATGGCGACGGTGTTCCTCATGCTGGGCAACCTGAGCGCGGTGATGCCGCAGCCGAGGCACCCGGGCTACTGCAGCGACCGGGGATCCGCCTCCACGGACGGCGAGTGCTCGTCCACATGCACCGTCAACGACGTCACTGTCACCGTCGTGGAGGGCCGGTGACGCCGCCTGATGTTAGTAACTGACGATGGATGGCTTGCTGCTCTGTTCTGGCTAGTAATGTACTAGTAAAGAACAGTCCTAGATTTCTCATCAATGCAAGTTGTTTTTTGAGAAAAGCCCCCGCCCCACCTCCGATTTGTATTGAAGAAACCCACATCATTCATAGTTTCATAGAGACTACAAACAGAAAAAAGCAAAACAAACGAGAAACAAAGTTGATAATTGTCGCTACCACCGCAAGAAACTAGTAGAGGTCGATTAGTTGTAGGTGCCAAATTGCATTTTACTTGTATACCGCGAGAATTGCAAAACTTAGTAGACTTCATTCCATTTGATATCCTTTATGCCACCACATCTTCACCCGGCTACATCTGGGGTAATTGTCTTGCCAAAGAGCTGAAACGATCCAGCAGATGATGAAGCTGCTGCATCTGCCGTTGCATCTGTAGTTTTAAGCTTTTTCGAAGCTGGCTCCACCTGCAATGGCTCCACCTGCAGTGGCTCCACCTGCCAAACATTCACGTGTCTGTTTGGGGTAGAGGACCCAGCCCAATCCACCTGCAAATGCAAATTCCCTTGTAATTTTGACATTTTTAAGAGCATTTGTGTGACATAACTAATTTTTTTCTTCATAACTCGGCCATGCTACTGTTTTCTGTGACATTGTCAACAGTACAAATACAACAGACAAGTTCTTGACATAAATGCCCAATCATGAGAAGTATGCTAATCCTGCTGTAATTGGCACAAGTGGTTAACAAGCAGGTTCATCCAGCGCTGACGGCAAATTTGACATATTTGAGAAAAGGGTCAGATTGGTCAAATTTGCCAGCGCTGACAAGCTGTGCATGTGGCGAGCTGCAGCAGCAGTCTACCGTCTCCTGCATGTATATTGAGCTCCTATGCTCTAGGCTCTACAGGCTAGCTCGCAAAGGCTACAAACATGCAACATACTCTACTCTATACTGCTATTTTTATTTATTCCTATTTCCTAGCAACGCTGCAGTCTCACTCTTTTCGTCTGCTAGGTACATGATCTATATTTGGGAAAGTTCTAATTAGGTACTACCAGTTAACTCCATGGTTCTTTGATGAATAGTAACTCTTATGAGTGAGTAGGTTTTAGATATATAAATGCCAGACATGTATTTCGTAAGGTAATGTGCGCATAATCAGTCCAAGTCTCTCAAAATGCTACAAATCCAACTTGTTGTACTATGTAGTAGTACAATTTGGCACTCAATTTTTTCCATGTCATTTGGAATCATGGCCTCCCTCAGATTATGCTCAAGCTACGCACTGCTTAGGATCGACGGCAATATCCACAGTTCCTACTACAGAGTACAGACTTGTCTGATGTTTCTATCAAACAAAATGCTACTTCTGATAGCACGACTTGCCTGATGTTTCTATCAAACAAAATGCCACTTTTAAAAGCACGACTTGCCTGGTGTTTCTATCAAACAAAATGCTGAAAGCACTTCATTGCACATAACGGAGTGATTTCGAAGAATGGATACCAAGCAAATAAAAGGAACATGCAGTTACATGGGCAGAGAGCATTGGTAGCATAGAGACGTACCTCGAGCTTGCACCAATGGCTGTCGTTTACGACGCTCACGGCGCCCTCATAGAAAGCTGGAGTATTCGCGAACTGCCTGCTCGATTCCAGTTCATGGGGGTCCACGGGGATAGCCATTCGCACCGGCATTCCGGCTGCCAGTCGATGTCGAGCGCGGCCTCCACCAGATTCCTCGGCACGACGAATGCCCATCCCTGCCGTGGATAGTACGTGACGGTGAATGGCTCGCCTCCCGCCACCATCTCCTCGGCTTCGTGGACTTGGTGGATCAGCTCCACCGCGCGGTCGATGCTTGGCCCACCGCGCCGCGAGCCGATGAGAAGCCCTCCTTCGGCACGCCGCATGAACACGACGGCGTCGTTGCCCGACCTAATGCTCTTACGTTGGGAGTATTTGTTCCAACCCGCGGTCAGTTTGTTGCTGCCACGGCCGAAGCTGTGCTTGAAGAGGTAGGGATGGCCGTGCACATCCACCATCTGTACATCTTGGCTCGCGCCGACGAGCGGTGGGAACAACGACTCGGCGCACGGCTGTGGAACGGGAAAGGGAGAACAGTCAACATTGGAGCCGTCCAATCCCTTGAGAAAATATCTCGCGGTGGTGGTGGGCTCGGGGGCGGCCGCCGCTGGCTGCGCTGCTGCTTGGTCAGGGTCCTGCTGTAGAGCAATCAAAGCATAGGGATCATCTGACGCAGGGTGGAAATGAAGATCGATAGACGAGACGATGCAGGGGATGGCAGCATCGGCGGGGGGATTTGGAAAGTTGGCGGCGCCGGCGCAATGGGCGAAGTGACCCCTCGGGAAATAAAAGACCCGTGTGCCGACGGAGGGGAGAAGAGCGAACGGCCCAGGCGCCCAGCACAAGCCAGCCAGACCTCGCGCTCCATCGGCGGGACGGCGGCGGCGCCCCTGGGCTGCGGAGAGGAGGAGAGAGAGAGAGAGGGGAGAGGGGAGAGGAGGCGAGGTGGAGAGGCGTGAATTGAAGAGCACGGAGGGCCGGCTTGGCGTGGGGTGGCGTTTAGTACAGGGGAGGGGAGGGCTTATCACGCCGGCTTGGAGAATCCCTCTGCGGGCCCACCAGAAACACGGGTATCGAGGGGTGGCCGCACCAGCTGTTCCTCCTTCGTCAGCCGGCTGCCCAACGGGAGAGAGTAGAGCAGGTGCAGAGGCGTGAAAGAGGAAGAGTGGCGTTCCGTGGAGGAAGTATCCAATGCTAACAACTCTCACGTACTATCATGTTTTCATTTTCGAAAATTCAATTTTCGATGTTTCGAAAAAGTTCTATAAAAAATGTGAATATTCACAAGATATATATTTATACAATCTCCAAAATTTTCAGGTCCAAATTCGTATTGAGAAACAAAAAAAAGATAAATCTAGTATGAATGTGTCACAAAAAGACAAAAGCAAAATTGACACTATTGGCATATGTAATTTCTTTTTTCTTTCTTTCAAATTTTCTTTCTAATTTGGACCTGAAATTTATGGAGATTGTAGACACATTCCTCGTAAACGTTCACACTTTTTTGAAAAAATATGTAAACATAATTCATTGAAATGGCAGCATGGTAGCCTCTAAATGGCGGTAGAACTAGATATTTTCTCACGCTCCGTGGTCTTCAAAGCACAGAAATGCAGTTCTCACGGCGCCGTACATTTCATTTTTGCGGGAAATATCAAGAGCTTTTCTTCAAACATAGCACTCCCTGAGTCATCTGCCAACAGGCTAGATACCAGGAATGAAAGTACAGTTTTCTAACCAAACATCGGTGACCATCAACTGGCACAAGCACACTTTGCACAAAGATGGGCCGGTAGATTTGCTGATCTACTAACATGAACAATATCAAAATAATTAAAAGTAGATGCAAGCTCTCCAATATCTAAAAGGATAGGAGCCACAATCGAGGGTGAGTTGTGACTAGATTTCCAAAGAATTACAACCTCCAGACAGTCTGATTCCATGAGCACATGCGAATATCCTCTCAATTTTGAAAAGAGGATTCCATCTCGCATAGATTCAGCTTCGGCAATCGTAGGGTCCGTCACTCCTCGATGGGGTTTGCACCAAGCTCCCATTAGGCCATTGACAGAACGAGCAACACCACCTGCCTCCGAATTTATAGCACCATCGATATTGATCTTGATAAAACCCTGATCCGATGGACGCCATCCATACCCAAGCAACACAGTAGCCAATGCATCTGGAATTTCCAGGATCGCTAGATCCGTCTCACAACTGAACCCGGATCCCATGGAATGGTGTCATGCGTCCAGCGATTCCGTGATTGCCAAACAACCCACATAATAGAGATAATCTGCAATCTCTCCAAATCGGTGAAGCGTTCATCAGATAAAATATCCAGTGACAAGTCTGGGGGTGGAGTCTTGGCAAACGGAAATCAAATAGCGCATGCGCTTGATGGCCTTGAACTTAGCTTAGGTTGAGACTCCAAGCGCAGAGTGTGTAGTATAGGAAAGACGGTTTCCCCACGAGGGGTGACTCGAGGGTTTAATATCGAACTCTCGGGGAATCAGTAGTGAAAGATTTATCTTCTTATCCTTCTCTTGAAAACCTGCAAAACAAAGTAAATTTTTTTGTGCCCTCAACCTCACCAAGTGGTTGTCAAGCACAAGGTGTGAGAATGATATGAAAATATAACAAATGCAAACAAGAAAGAAATATGCAATGATGATAAATAAATATGCAAGGATGGTGGAAACAATGATGGATGTTATTTTTGGGTTTTGTATTGTGAATGCAAGATATAAAAGTATTTTTGTATTTTCGGATTTTTAAATGGCATAAAATGGAAAATGCTTATAAGTTGTTGGAAAGGTGTTTCTTATGATAAAAAATGGACCGGGGTTCATGGTTTCACAAATGCACTCTCTCTTTAATAAAGTGGTAGATAATGGAACACTAGAATTGACATATGAGATTGCAACAAAAAGGTTTCATGACAAGTTACTAATTATATGGGCATCACGTCCTAACATAGAGATCTTTTGTTTATTAATATCTCTTATACTCCACCAAGATGTGAACTAAATCTTAGCACCTCAGTAATTAAGATAAATCAGAGTATATCTTTAAGTCTTATGACATGAAGTTAAAATAAGAACATGCTAGATCTAGTCATGGAAAAGTGGCAATGGTCACACCCACACCTCCGGTAGCATGGTATTTTTCTTTATCCCTAGTGAGGCAACAAAGTAAGGTAAAAATCAAGGTTGGAAAAAGCGCTAGGCGTAGGCGAGGCGGTTGGCATTCGCCTAGCGCCTAGGCGACGATTAAGCGCACTAGGCGCAGCCTAGGCGGGCATATAGTTTGTACCACCAGGTGTGTATTTGGGTTATTCTATATCTATAAACGACAATTTAGACCATACTACCAACAAATGCCATTGGATGATGGCCGGGCTGATTCTTCAGTGCAATATGGCATGACTTCTTGCTGAAAAAGACAATTTATTGGTTGCACTGCCTAGAGTTCCGCTTAGGCCCTAGGCGAGGTGTTTGTCCATCGCCTAGCGCTTAAGCGTGCTAAAGCGTTGCCTAGACATCGCCTAATCCAACAGTGGTAAAAATACCCAAGTGGATTGCGGAACTTCTCTCACTTTCACCGCACTAGCCACCCTCTCATTACTCCAACTAATACACACGTTCCCCCATACACGCTCTCATAAACATGCTTGATCAAAACAAGTAGATAAGAACGGGGTACATAATATGCATCTACTTTCATAACTGAAACAAAACAATTGCAATCTCAAACATATATTAACTCATAAAGAGATCCACCACAAAAGAATTACATAGATGACCATAATCATGTTCGGCAGCTCATACGGTGCTAATTAGTGAAGCTCAAGAGAGAGGAGAGATACATAAGTTACTTCCACAAACCCATAGTCCAGGGGTGGACTATTCCCTCTTCATCATGGAGACGGTGGAGATGTCGTTGGGGGAGATGGAGACCACGCCGGCAGCACTCTGCCGGAGTTTTCCCCCTCCAATCTGCAGCTCCAGATCTTTGTTTCGGTGTTTTCGGCCGCCCCTCCTTCGAAGGGCGTCGGGGACTATTTTTATAGTCGGTTTTAGGTCAAGACGAAGGTTCTAGAGAAAAGATCGACGGCAACGGAGCCTCGAGGCCCCAGATGGTGGGTCCCACACGGCCAAGGAATCGTGCCGTGTGGGCCACCCTCTTCTGGCCCTCGGGCCTCCGTTTGTTCGCTTCCTTCGCTCCTACGCTTTGTTCTTTCCAAAAACTGATGCTCATAAATTTTCAGGTCATTTGGATGTCGTTTGGGTCCCTGAAACATCAAAATATAGAAAATAGGGTTTTCTGCCAGTGCAGGGTTAATTCCAGAAAAATAGGAAAACTGTGAAATCTTCCAAAAATCATTATAAAACAATGATATAACCCTTATATGATGCAAATATGATTGAAATATGAGTATTATAATGCAAAGTTCATGTATGCATTTTACATGCATCAACATCCCCAAGCTTAACCTATACTCGTCCTCGAGTATAAAGGTGATAAAACCAACATGGACTTTGCATTTTAAGACTATCAATGGATATCAAAGTTGATTACTATTGCTACATAAAGTCAAATGATTCATTCTTCAAAGGAGTAGCAATATGCAAGATGGATTATGAAGTGATATCAAATATTCAATGTAAGGATGTTCAAAGATTCTTTAATTCAAGAACTTCATATAATTCTTTAGATAAAACAGAGACACTAGATCCTAGATCTAATATAGCATGGTGTGTCTCTTTTCCAATAGTTACTAGTACTTTGGGAATCCATACATCCCCAAGCTTAGGTGGTATCATAGCTTCTTGGTTGTACCTAGCAATCTTTTCTTCTAAAACATGATTAGCAATATAAGAACCAAAACCTGCTTGGTTAACATTAATGGAAGGATCACTTGCAAATTTTTTGTAAGATAGATATTAATTCATGCAAGCTACAATTATCTAAGTCAAGTAGTGGTTCCTTGACTTCACTAAGCATTTTAACTTCCTCAACTTTTCTTTCATTTCTCTTTCTTAATAATGCATCCAAAGCTATTTTGAGATCTTTCTCTTCTTTAACAGATTCTTCAAGATTCCTTTCCAAAAGTTCTAGCATAGAAAATATTTTGTCATTAAATTTCTTAGTTGCTCCCTTTTTAGACTTGGCATTGTTTGCTATCATTTCCATTCTTCAAGCAATTTTAGAAAGAGTGTCATTAGTTTTCTTCATCCTAGTTTTTGAGTAAAGGATGAAAGAGCGTATTTCATTTTTAGTAGGACACTCTTCCACATAGTTTTGTAGATCTAATATTGACTTATCAATAGAAACTTTTAGTTGTTTGATCCCAGTTTCATCTTTTGTTTCAATAGAACTCCCAAATAAATTTTCCATCAAATTATTAGCATGTGAGGGATTACCCGAAGCAAATCTTCCATTAGTCAATGAGTCTAGAAAACATTTTGACCAACCATCTAGACCATTATAAAAGTTTCTTATCAAAGTAGCAGGGGTATGCTTGTTGACACCATTTTTATTAATATCCTTCATTCTATACCAAGCATCCATTAATGACTCTCCATAATATTGACCAAAATTGTTCATTTCAACACTGGAATCCATTTTGGTAAAGTTTTTATGTGTTTTTAAATTTTTAAATGCAAAACTGAAAATAAAATGATACTAAACAATGCAAACCGAAATAACAAATGCAACACAAAATGCAAAACTGAAAATAAAATATGCAAATCGAAATACAAATATGATATCCAAGACAATAACAAAACAAAATAAAATGCTTTGAAGGTAAAGATGGATAAGATGATGCTCACGTAGGTGAACCTCCCCAAGCTTAGGTGTTTGCACAAGTTGGTGATGAAGTTGACTTTGTTGTGAGATGCACCTTTGGACAAATCTTTACAACAATGATTTCCCGGCAACGGCGCCAGAAAATGTCTTTGATGGCCTTGAACTTAGCTTATGTTGAGACTCCAAGCGCATAGTGTGTAGTATAGGAAAGACGGTTTCCCCACGAGGGGTGACTCGAGGGTTTAATATCGAACTCTCGGGGAATCAGTAGTGAAAGATTTATCTTCTTATCCTTCTCTTGAAAACCTGCAAAACAAAGTAAATTGTTTTGTGCCCTCAACCTCACCAAGCGGTTGTCAAGCACAAGGTGTGAGAATGATTTGAAAATATAAAAAATGCAAACAAGAAATAAATATGCAATCATGATAAATAAATATGCAAGGATGGTGGAAACAATGATGGATGATATTTTTGGGTTTTGTATTGTGAATGGAAGATATAAAAGTATTTTTGTATTTTCGGATTTTTAAATGGCAGAAAATGGAAAATGCTTATAAGTTGTTGGAAAGGTGTTTCTTATGATTAAAAATGGACCGGGGTTCATGGTTTCACAAATGCACTCTCTCTTTAATAAAGTGGTAGATAATGGAACACTAGAATTGACATATGAGATTGCAACAAAAAGGTTTCATGACAAGTTACTAATTATATGGGCATCACGTCCTAACATAGAGATCTTTTGTTTATTAATATCTCTTATACTCCACCAAGATGTGAACTAAATCTTAGCACCTCAGTAATTAAGATAAATCAGAGTATAGCTTTAAGTCTTATGACATGAAGTTAAAATAAGAACATGCTAGATCTAGTCATGGAGAAGTGGCAATGGTCACACCCACACCTTCGGTAGCATGGTATTTTTCTTTATCCCTAGTGAGGCAACAAAGTAAGGTAAAAAAACCCAAGTGGATCGCGGAACTTCTCTCACTTTCACCGCACTAGCCACCCCCTCATTACTCCAACTAATACACATGTTCCCCCACACACGCTCTCATAAACATGCTTGATCAAAACAAGTAGATAAGAACGGGGTACATAATATGCATCTACTTTCATAACTGAAACAAAACAATTGCAATCTCAAACATATATTAAATCATAAAGAGATCCAACACAAAAGAATTACATAGATGACCGTAATCATGTTCGGCAGCTCATACGGTGCTAATTAGTGAAGCTCAAGAGAGAGGAGAGATACATAAGTTACTTCCACAAACTCATAGTCCAGGGGTGGACTACTCCCTCTTCATCATGGAGACGGTGGAGCTGTCGTTGGGGGAGATGGAGACCACGCCAGCAGCACTCTGCCGGAGTTTTCCCCCTCCAATCTGCAGCTCCATATCTCTGTTTTGGTGTTTCTGTGTTTTCAGCCGCTCCTCCTCCGAAGTGCATCGGGGACTATTTTTATAGTCGGTTTTAGGTCAAGACGAAGGTTATGTAGAAAAGATCGACGGCAACAGAGCCTCGAGGCCCCAGATGGTGGGTCCCACGCGGCCAAGGAATCTGGCCGCGTGGGCCACCCTCTTCTGGCCCTCGGGCCTCCGTTTTTTTGCTTCCTTCGCTCCTACGCTTTGTTTCTTCCAAAAACGGATGCTCGGTCATTTGGACGTCGTTTGGGTCCCTGAAACATCAAAATATAGAAAATAGGGTTTTCTGCCAGTGCAGGGTTAATTCCAGAAAAATAGGAAAACTGTGAAATCTTCCCAAAATCATTATAAAACAATGATATAACCCTTATATGATGCAAATATGATTGAAATATGAGTATTATAATGCAAAATTCATGTATGCATTTTACATGCATCAGCGCTTCATCCCAAAAACGTTGTGCATGTGAACAATGCATTAATGCATGCATCATGTCTTCCTCTTCTGCTAAGCATATGTTACATATGATAGTAGGTTTAACGTGGTGTCATTGCAGGGTAGCTTCATCCAGTAAGATACCCCTAAGAACACCAGGCCCAAACAGGCAGCCCATTTAATCGATGTTGCCGTACTCTCTACAATTACTATTTGTGTACTCTCTGTTAGATTGCATGACTAGTTTAATTCATGTTTTATTAGTCATGTTATCTACTATTTTTACGGATTAAATCATGTGGAAATTTCCTAATATTTTCAACAATCCAAAAACCTTATTATAGGAAATTCTCCTCCATTGGCTTTGCTGCATCACTAAAGCCTCCTCCTTTTGTGGGTCTCCAATACAAGAATTGGTGAACAAGAGCTACTTTGTGGTTTGAAACCATGAAGTGCTTCCACGCTGCTAAAGGCAAGCTTGAAGAAGAGCTTTCTCCTGAACAGGAGAATGCTTTTCAGGAAGCCGATATTCTCTTGAGAGGGACTATTCTCAGCATTCTTGGCGAGAAAATCATTGACCCATATTTGTCCATCACTACGGGCAAGGGTTTGTGGGATGCGCTCGATGCCAAATTTGGGGTCTCGGACGCAGGTAGTGAATTGTATGTCATGGAGCAGTTCTATGACTAGAAGATGACTGGTGACCCCTCCATTGTCAAGCAGGCTCATGAGATACAATCCATTGCTAAGGAACTTGAGCAGTCCACGTGCGTCCTACCGGACAAGTTAATTGCCGGAGGCATCATTGCCAAGCTTCCTCCCTCATGGAGGAATTTTGCTACTTCCCTGAAGCATAAGAGACAAGAGTTTTCAGTTGTGGATCTCATTGGGTCTCTCAATGTGGAAGAGAAGGCGAGAGCAAAAGATGCACGCGCTCGAGGTGCCGAGGGAGGTTCTACTGCCAACTTCGTTCAGAAGAAGCACTCCTCCCCCCACAAGACCAAGAACAAGCATGAGGGAAAAGGCAAGTATGATGCAAAGAACAAGCCCTCACAGTCCATCAACTTCAAGAAGAAGAACTGTAAGAAGAAAGGATCCTGCCATGTTTGCGGTGACCCCAATCACTGGGCCCCTAGTTGCCCAAATCGCTATGAAAAGCTACAGCAAGGAAAGAGCGGCAACACCGCTAATGTTGTCATCCGCGATGTTGAGATGAAGGACGCTGGGTACGGTATATTTCCCACTGTATTTTCTGTATGTCATTCTCCTGAATGGTGGATTGACAAGGGTGCAAATGTACATGTTTGTGCTGACATCTCAATGTTTTCTTCTAACCAGGTCGCAGGGACTTCCTCCGCGCTGATGGGAACGTGTCACATGCTTCTGTTCTTTGTGTTGGTACAGTCGATCTGAAGTTTACTTCGCGGAAGATCGTGCGCCTGAAGAACGTTCATCATGTGCCCACCATAAATAAGAATCTTGTTAGCGGATCTCTTTTGTGTCAAGATGGCTACAAGTTATCTTTCGAGTCCAATAAATTTGTAGTGTTGAAGTTTTGAACTTTTGTTGGTAAAGGCTATGAGTGCGGAGTCTTGTTCTGCCTATCTCTATCAGACGTTTGTAATAATGTTGTTAATCATATTTGCACAACTAGTGAATCAAATGTCTGGCATTCACGTCTTTGTCATATTAATTTTGGTTGTATGACGCGGCTAGCCAAAATGAGTTTAATCCCTAATTTCACCACTATTAAAGGCTCTAAGTGTCAAGTATGTGTGCAAGCAAAGCAACCACGCTAGTCTCATACGACTGCGGAGGCAAGAGATTTGGCACCACTAGAGCTTATACATTTAGATCTTTGTGAGATGAATGGCTTGTTTACAAAAGGTGGAAAGAAATATTTCATGATGTTGATCGATGAATCCACTAGATATTGTTATGTGTATCTCCTTAAATCAAAATATGAACCTTTACATTTCTTCAAAATCTATAAAGCTGAAACAGAAAACCAACTCTATCGAAAGATCAAGAGGCTTAGGTCTGATTGCGATGGAGAGTATTTTTCCAATGAATTTGATTCTTTTTGTGCGGAACATGGTATAATCCATGAGAGGATGCCTCCCTACTCATCCCAATAAAATGGGGTGGCCGAAAGAAAGAAACGAACTCTAACTGATTTGGTTAACACCATGTTAGACACTTCGGGTCTTTCCAAGACATGGTGGGGGGAGGCGATGTTGACTGCGTGTCATGTCCTAAACCAAGTTCCCACAAAGAACAAAGAAATAACTCCATTCGACGAATGGGAGAATAAAAGGTTAAAACTCTCTTATCTACGGACTTCAGGTTGTTTGGCGAAAGTCAATATACCGATTCCAATGAAGCGAAAGCTTGGACCAAAAACTGTGGATTGTGTTTTTCTGGGCTATACATTTTATAGCTTTGGCTATAGTAAAATCTGAGGTATCCGACAGCATGTTGGTACAATAATGGAGTAAAACGATGTGACTTTCTTTGAGGATATCTTTCTGGTTGCTACTGATGAAGAGTTGGGTGGTGCCCCAACCGAAGGCGGAGATGTAGCAAGTAGCAGTTTTCCCTCGATAACGAACCGAGCTTTATCGAACTAGTAGTACCTTGAAATCAACAACAAAGTGAATGTTGAAGATCTCTGGCACTTAATCTTCAACAGACGTGGACCTGCACATACTCAACTAAAATACTTTGCCCCCAACGGCGGAAAGGTTGTCAATCTTTCCGGTCTCGCAGAAAACAAAGCGATTAATTGTATAGTGAAATAGATGAATTATGAAAATGGACCAGAGGAGTAATGTTGATGAAAAGTGATGAATAAAGGTTGAAATCAATGTAAAAAGATGGACTGGGGGCCATGGGTTCACTAGTGGAGTCTCTCAAGTAAATAGAACATTCATAAGATGGGTAAACAAATTACAGCTGGGGAATTGACAAGATTATAATACAAACTTAATCTAGCTATGACAAAGAGAACATGATAATATTTAAGTAGGCATCACGACAATGAATAAAGACCGTTGAGTCCAACTGCATCTTTTTCTAAAAAGTCCACCGTGGGATTGCTATCCAGCATGTCACCCATCGGTATTAAGTTGCAAGCAACAGACATTTGCATTAAGTAAAGCGCATGAAGTAAGCAATATTAAATATCAAAATACACTTTAACACCACTATTTTACCCTTAGTAGCAACAGCACACCCTCGCCCTTAGACGTTTCTGTCACTCGTGCCCAAGAACAAAAGGGGGCATGAACCCACTATCTAGCATAAATACTCTCTCTTGGAGATATACACAATCACTTGGCCAAAACAACTACGCACATCGGAGAGAATGTAAGAACATAAATCAACATATAAGAATCATGCACAATCTGATCATAACTTTATAATCCATCAGATCCCAGCAAACACATCACATAGCATTACAATAATCGATCTTGATCATGTTTGGCAGCTCACACGATCATAAGACATGAAGCACAAGAGAGAGACTACCATCTAGCTACTCCCATGGACCCAAGGTCCAAGGTGGGACTACTCACAAATCATCCCGAAGGAAGGCATGGCGATGAAGAGCCCTCCGGGATCGATCTCCCCTCCGACAGAGTGCCGGGATCTGCTTCAGAATTACCCCCAAACTAGGGTTTGAGTTGACGGCACCTCGGGATGAATTTTCTAGAAAATAATGGCCACCCCCTCGTTTTTAGGTTAAGAGGGATTTTATAGGCATCGGAGGGTGCCGAGGGGATGCCCCAGGAGCAGGGGCGGGTCCAGGTGGGGCCGCGGCAGCAGGCCGCCCCTGCCCTGTGGGTGCCCCCCCAGGCTGCCCTTTGGTCCGCAGGTGTCTTCCGTCGCATAAAAAATCTCCGTAAATTTTCAGCGCAATCCGACGATATTTCTTGAAGTGACTTTTCTGAAATACAAAAACAGCAAAAATAGGAAACTTGCACTGGGCATCTTGTCAATAGGTTAGTCCGACAAAATACATAAAAATGATTAATATGATAATAAAAACATGTGACAACATCATAAAATTAGCATGGATCAATCAAAAATTATAGATACGTTTGACACGTATCAGCATCCCCAAGCTTAACTCCTACTCGTCCTCGAGTAGGTAAGTGATAACAAAATAATTTTTGATGAGACATGCAACCAACACAATCGTGATCAAGATAGTAATGCAAAGCATAGGATGTGAATAAAGTGATACCAAACAATTGTCTATAGTTGATAGCAAGAAAGTAATGAATAACCAAGTTAAATCATTCAAGCAAAACCTTTCATAAATAGTACATTAAAGACATGAAAGCAATGTGATCCACATATTTGATTAATTCACATAGGTAACAATTCCATGACAAAAGTGTTTGAGAATCAAAACAAAAAAGATGTAAGTTTTAGCAAAAAGCCTCAACTTCCAACGGTAAAGTCAATATAAAGATTCATGTTTAATCTGACGATGCAATATGATCAATGATACCCAGGGTCAATGCTAGATGTTTGCTTTGGTGGAGATAGAAGGAAGAGGAAAACTGACTCAACATTAAAAGTAAAAGAAAGGCCCTTCGCAAAGGGAAGCAGGGATTAGTCATGTGCTAGAGATTTTTATTTTTATGAAACAGAAGTAAAACAATTTTGAGACGAGCATGCTTTCGTCAACGACTTCACAACAGAGAAGCTATCTAGTCCCCCATAACAAGCAATGCTTTTAGACTTGTGATAGCAGCTGCTTTTTAGAGAAGCGAGTACGCTCCTCTTTCTCCTTGGTTTCACCACTGTCCAATGTTTAGAGCTGATTTCTCAGATTTTCATTGCACGGAGGAGAATGGTGAGTTATATTTATATTTTTGCTTAAGTTGCTCTCGGGTTGATTCAAGTGAAGACGTAATCCATCGACACCGGGTGAAAGGGGGTAAATGACCTTGCTCATCACGAGTTATATCTAGCTCTCTACTGCTCCCTCATGAGCTTAAAAACAGAGGCAGAAAAAGGAATATTTTGAATTTTTAAAGATAGCGCATGGCAAATTTACTTGGAACGGCAAGAAATACCATGCATAGGTAGATATGGTGGACTCAGCTGGCAAGATAGTTTGGCTTTGGGATTTGGATGCACGAGTGAACCATACACTCAGTACGAATTTTTAGGCTTAGCAAAGAAGGTATTTGAAGCAAACATCTAATATTAACCGGTAACAGAGTAACATAAGACATTAGTCAATCATAACCATAAAAGCTCCACACCGTCTCCCTTTTTGACCAAACAATTCTTTTGATGGAAAGATTAGCTTAATGAATTAACAACTACGAAACACCACACAGTTTCAAGCTTTTAACTGTATTTCTTTACTAATCAATTCCACTAAAATAACCAGCAAGTCAAAGCATTCATCTTAATATCTCAAAACAAATAAGAAGTATCAAGTATCCACACAATGATCTACAATACTATGCAGGCTTTCGTTTCATTCCACTATCACATGAATAGCATTTTGTCACTTTGACAATTTGAGCAATTTATCAATAACAACTCTCCAACAAATATAAGTGAAGAACAAGAGAGTTTAACAACAACTACTAGCAGCTCTAAATAAGATAAAAGCTAAAAGCGAGAGCTTACTATCAAACAAACAGTAGCTAAGAATACTCAACAAAATATAAGCGAAGCACAGGAGTATTCAAACAAAAAAGCGGAGCGTGTCTCTCTCCCACATAAACAAAGCAAGGATCCAACAAGCATATTACCAGCAAACAAAAAAACAAAAATGAAAGTAAAAAGAGGCTCCAAGTATAGCACATAATATGTAAAGTGATAAAAACATAGTTCAACGAAGACGACCTCATGATAGTAGATGAAGAAGGGGGAAGCCTTGGGCATCCCCAAGCTTTGACGCTTGATGGTTCTTGATATTCAGAGGGGGTGCCATGGGGGCATCCCCAAGCTTGAGTTCTGATCCATCTTCAATTTCTTCATTATCCTCTCCTTTGGAACTTAAAAACTCCCTTCACACAAAACTTCTCATAAACTGATTAGAGGGTTAGTGCTCATAAATTAAAAATGCACATGTATTCAACTCAAGACAAATTACAAACAAATTTATTAGGCATTAGCTACTATTCATTAAGCCTCAATGTGGCACTCCACCCCAAGAGTATCACATTTAGTAAAGAGACGAATACAAAATAAAAGCAGAATCTGTCAAAATCTGAATAGTCTGTAAAGATCGAATTTTTCGAGGCCCTTCTGTAGCTCAAATCAGAAAACTCAAAACTAAAGAAAGATAGATAAAAGTATTAGGCTTGCTGTCTAAATTTTTTTAGAAAAAGATAAATTCAGAGATTTTATTGGATTTTCGAACAGTTAAGGATAGAAATCTGTTTCTGGACAGCAAAACAACACCTCGCACTTTCAATGCATTAGAGGCTAAACTTGGCACAAAAAACCAAAAGAAAAAGATACAATGAGGTTTCTACAGAGACAACAACTTCAAGACTCAAGAAAAGTAAAAGGCAAACTGAAAGTAAAAGATGGGTTGCCTCCAACAAGCGCTTTTATTTAAAGCCTTTTAGCTAGGCCTAGTACTTTCAATGATGCTCACATAAGAATAAGAGTTGAAACGCACAAGAGAGCATCATGAAGCAAATATCAAATACATTTAAGTCTAACCCTCTTCCTATGCATAGGCATATTGTAAGAAAATAAATCAATAAAGCATAAAGCATTAAGTATAGGAAGGTAAAGCAAGTGCAACTTCAAAACTTTTAGTACAAAGAGAGGTGTTTTAGTAACATGAGAACTCCGATAACCATATTTTACTCTCTCATAATAATTTTCAGTAGCATCATGAACAAACTCAACAATATATCTATCACTTAAAACAGGCTTTTCATGATTTACAAGCACATAATTTCGGTCCATCTCAAAAATAGTGGGATTAAACTCACTTTCAATAGCATTATAATTTTTATCATCGACTAATCTAGGACCATCATCAAGAGCTTTATAATAAGAACTTTCTAAACATAACTCATCATTATCATGCATCTCATTGGTTGTAGCAAATAAAGGATTATCATAAGATTTATCAATATAGCACGGATTATCATATATAACAAGATCATTTTTATCAAAAAGGGATGTTTCAAATGAATCAATGGGATCATAGCATTCATTCTCCTTTTGTGAGGAAGGAGGAAAATTAAATAATGTATAAGTTAGAGAGTTACTCTCCTCCTCTTTTTCATCTAATGAGGTTCCAATTTCAGCAATTTCTTCTTCCATAGGCTCCTGCATGGCATTAGTCTCTTCCTCTGGGGGAGATAAACCCTTAAGATATTCAGTAATATAAGCATTATCACATTTGTAATTATCCATGCAATATTTAAGTATAATAAAATTCTCAGTTTGATAACGAGCATTATCAATGTTCTCCAGCAAAGAAGCAATTTCATACGCACCCTTAAAAGCAACAAATTCTTCAATCTGTTCAACATCAAAGAAATCAAAATTTTCCCTAGCATAAGAAGCTAAGGTTTCATTTTCATTGTCCGGACATTGGAAGGGGAGGTGTGGAGTGCGCCTCCCACAAGAACATTTTATATCATAGAGGAAACTTATATTTTCAGCATACAAGTTCACTTTTTTCAGAAATTCCCAAAGTTGTTTCCCTTTTTGCGACAAGCGGTGTTCCTTATAGTATTTTTGCTGATCTTCTGTGAAACCACAACAAGATCTGGTTTCAAAGAAAGTAGCCATTAAGAACAACCAAAGAACTAAGCATACTAATAAAACAGGATAAAAGACTACACTAATTTTTTTGGGTTTTAAAATTTTGCAACAAGAAAAATAAGGTAACGAGAAATAAAACAAGCAAGACAAAAACAAAGTAAAGTGATTGAGAGTATGAGACTCCCCTTGCTGTAGCTCCAAGATCCCCGGCAATGGCGCCAGAAAAGAGCTTGATTGCTACTGATGAAGAGTTGGGTGGTGCCCCAAGTGAAGGCGGAGATGTAGCAAGCACCAGTTTTCCCTCGATAACGAACCGAGGTTTATCGAACCAGTAGGACCTTGAAATAAACAACAAAGTGAATGTTGAAGATCTCTGGCGCTTAATCTTCAACAGACGTGGACCTGCACACACTCAAACAAAATACTTTGCCCCCAAAGGCGGAAAGGTTGTCAATCTTTCCGGTCTCGCAGAAAACAAAGCGGTTAATTGTATAGTGAAATAGATGAATTATGAAAATGGACCAGAGTAGTAATGATGATGAAAAGTGATGAATACAGGTTGCAATCAATATAAAAAGATGGACCGGGGGCCATGGGTTCACTAGTGGAATCTCTCGAGTAAATAGAACATTTATATGGTGGGTAAACAAATTACAGCTAGGCAATTGACAAGATTGCAACACAAACTTAATCTAGCTATGAAAAAGAGAACATGATAATATTTAGGTAGGGATCACGACAATGAACAAAGACCGTTGAGTCCAACTGCATCTTTGTCTAAAAAGTCCACCGTGGGATCGCTATCCAGCCTGTCACCCATCGGTATTAAGTTGCAAGCAACAGACATTTGTATTAAGTAAAGCGCATGAATTAAGCAATATTAAATATCAAAATAGACTTTAACACCGTTGTTTTACCCTTAGTAGCAACAGCACACCCTCGCCCTTAGACGTTTCTGTCACTCGTGCCCAGGAACAAAAGGGGGCATGAACCCACTATCTAGCATAAATACTCTCTCTTGGAGATACACACAATCACTTGGCCAAAGTAACTACGCACATCGGAGAGCATGCAAGAACATAAATCAACATATAAGAATCATGCACAATCTGATCATAACTTTATAATCCATCGGATCCCAGCAAACACATCACTTAGCATTACAATAATCGATCTTGATCATGTTAGGCAGCTCACAAGATCATAAGAGATGAAGCACAAGAGAGAGAGACTACCATCTAGCTACTGTCATGGACCCAAGAGGTCCAAGGTGGGACTACTCACAAATCAACCTGGAGGAAGGCATGGTGATGAAGAGCCCTCCGGGATCGATCTCCCCTCCGACAGAGTGCCGGGATCTGCTTCAGAATCACCCCCGAACTAGGGTTTGAGTTGACGGCGCCTCGGGATGACTTTTCTGGAAAATAATGGCCGCCCCCTCGTTTTAAGGTTAAGAGGGATTTTATAGGCGTCGGAGGGTGCCGAGGGGACGCCCCAGGAGCAGGGGCGGGTCCCACCCATGGGTCCAGGTGGGGCCGCGGCAGCAGGCCGCCCATGCCCTGTGGGTGGCCCCCAGGCTGCCCTTTGGTCCACATGTGTCTTCTGTCGCATAAAAAATCTCCGTAAATTTTCAGCGCAATCCGACGATATTTCCTGAAGTGACTTTTCTGAAATACAAAAATAGCAAAAACAGGAAACTTGCACTGGGCATCTTGTCAATATGTTAGTCCGACAAAATGCATAAAAATGATTAATATGATAATAAAAATATGTGACAACATCACAAAACTAGCATGGATCAATAAAAAATTATAGATACGTTTGACACGTATCACTTTCCCATGAAGGATAAACCTAGTTCATCAAATCAAGAGATGCCTAACACATCTAGTCAGGAATTAGTTACAATTCCTGAATCCACTATTCTGATGGAACATTTTGATAATCCTTTAGAAAAGGACAATGAAATTCCTAAAAGGAGCCAGAGACAGAGGACTGCAAAGTCCTTTGGTGATGATTTTATTGTGTACCTCGTGGATGACACTCCCAGGACTATTTCAGAAGCTTATGCATCTCCTGATGCTGACTACTAGAAGGATACTGTTCGTAGTGAGGTGGATTCCATCTTGGCTAATGGTACATGAGAGATCACTGATCGTCCTTATGGGTGCAAACCTGTAGGATGTAAGTGGGTGTTCAAGAAGAAGCTTAGGCCTGATGGTACTATTGAAAAGTACAAGGCACGGCTTGTGGCCAAGGGTTATACCCAAAAGGAAGGTGAAGACTTCTTTGATACTTACTCACCTGTTTCCAGACTGGCCACCATTCGTGTGCTACTATCATTGGCTGTCTCACACGGTCTTCTCATTCATCAAATGGATGTTAAGACGGCTTTCCTAAATGGAGAGATGGAAGAGGAAATTTACATGGAGCAGCCTGATGGTTTTCTAGTACATGGTCAGGAAGGAAAGGCGTGCAAGTTATTGAAGTCGCTATATGGTCTCAAGCAAGCCCCTAAGCAGTGGCATGAAAAGTTTGATAGAACATTTACTGCCGAAGGCTTTATTGTAAACGAAGTTGACAAATGTGTGTACTATCACCATGGTGGGGGCGAGGGAGTTATTTTGTGTTTGTACGTCGATGACATACTGATATTTGTTACCAACCTTAACGTGATTAAGGAGGTCAAGGATTTCTTATCTCGTTGTTTTGAGATGAAGGATCTAGGAGTAGCTGATGTTATCTTAAACATCAAGCTGTTGAGAGATGACGATGGTGGGATTACTCTGCTTAAATCCCACAACGTGGACAAGGTCTTGAGTCGTTTTGGGTATAGCGATTGCAAGACTTCTCCAACACCGTATGATCCTAGTGTGTTGCTTCGAAAGAATCGACGAATTTCTAGAGATCAATTGAGATACTCGCATATTATTGGCTCTCTTATGTATTTGGCTAGCGCCATGAGGCCAGACATCTCTTTTGCTGTAAGTAATCTGAGTCGGTTTGTTTCAAATCCGGGAGATGATCATTGGTATGCTCTTGAGAGAGTTATGCGCTATTTGAAAGGCACTGCGAGTTATGGTATTCACTATACCGGGTATCCGAGGGTACTGGAGGGTTATAGTGATTCAAATTGGATATTTGATGCTGATGAGATTAAGGCCACAAGTGGTTATGTATTTACACTTGGTGGTGGTGCTGTTTCCAGGAAGTCTTGCAAGCAGACCATCTTAACGAGGTCAACTATGGAAGCAGAACTCACATCACTAGAAACTGCCACTGTTGAAGCAGAGTGGGTTCATGAGCTTTTGATGGACTTACCTGTGGTTGAAAAACCAATACCCGCCATCCTAGTGAACTATGATAATCAAACTGTGATCATCAAGGTTAACAGTTCTAAGGATAATATGAAGTCATCAAGGCATGTGAAGAGGAGACTGAAATCTGTCAGGAAATTGAAGAACTCCGGAGTTATTGCGTTGAATTATATCCAAACATCTAAAAACTTGACAGATCCTTTCACAAAGGGTCTATCACGCAATGTGATAGATAATGCATCAAAAGAGATGGGTATGAGACCCACGGTATGAGTTGTTTGCAGTGGCAACCCACTCTATGTGATCGGAGATCTCGTGAAGTAGAATTGGGAGACAAGCTGATGATCAACTGAGAGAAGAGTATCCTTACTTTATATAATACCACTCCGTGAAGATTTAATACTCTTATGAACTGCATGGTAGGTTGATGTATATCTTAATGTGTTCCAAGAGTACTTTTATTTTAAAGAAGAGATGTTGTCCTGGAGAACATCTTTTGAGGAACACACCTATATGAGCCTGACTGTCAAACGTCGCAGTCTATGAGAGTTGGGTGCTCTCTATAAACCTCATGAAAGGCCCTAGAGTATGACGTATAAGCTCCACCCGCGGGGAAGTCCCACGGTAGCCCGGTATCGGTCCAGACTTTGTGTGAAGCTAGATTCGCAGAAAACTTGCAGTTCAAGGCACAATCCACTGTTCAAGTTGCAAACTAGTGTAACATGAAGTTCTAGGTGGAAGTTCAACTTAACAGTCTCCACTGCAGTACCGGTATATAAACAATGTTTGAGAACCTAAGACAAATTCTATGTGCCTCTAGGATCTGGTGGGGGGTTGTTGGAATTTTGGCCCAAACATGCAGCCCATTTAATTAATCCAATAATTCCTGAAAATACTAGAGGCCCATGTGGCCCATTCATGCATGGCAAGAGGTGGGACAAAAAGTTTAGTCCCATACCGCTAGTTGGGAGAGAGTTTCACCAGCTTATAAGATGAGCCCTTCTACCACTAGTATGAGGCATAGAAAAGGGAGAGAATAAGAGATAGCGACACACGCGCTCCTCCTCTGCCGCCCGCCTCGCCATGCCTCGCCTCGCCTCGTCACGAGCCGATGGCTATATTTTTGCCACGCGCCATGCATGATTGGAATACGAATGGGTGCGCAGAAGGTGAAATGTTTTGCTTAGTGGACAATTAATTCGAACCTGAGTGCTACCTATTCAGTTCGTCTTCTGTCTCTTCGTTTCATCTCCCACGCAGCCTGTTCGCCTTTTCCTCTGTGCCTATAAAAGAGAGGTCGCTCCTCTCCAGAGACACAACACAACAGCCACACTTCTCATGCGCCTGCCTCCTGGTTCTCGAGCTTTGCGCCAGCGATCAAGACTTCTCCATCCCGTTCTGCGGCATGCACCACGGGACGGGACAGTAGGCCTCCGGAACCCCGCCTCTCGTGATCCTTTATGTGAGAGGGGCGATAAGGTTTTTGGAGAGCGCTCCCGCGCGACTACTGACCTCTTCCTCACCACGGACGCCGACGACTTCTTCCCCAACGACGACTACTTCCCCGACGTCAACGACATCTTCGACAACATGAACACCGACGGCGCCAACGGGTCTTCCTCCAACACCCTGTATGTACTCGTCTGTGTTCTACTAGACATCATGCTACAGATATTTCTCTACAGAATTGAGGTTGTCGTACCCTCTACAATAGATGGTTAGATTGCATGGTCGAAGATGGCTGGGGTGGCGCTCGGTGCGTTGGGCGCGGCGACGTGATTGCACGAACGAAGGCGGGTGGCGTGATAGAAAGGAGTATGAATGCTCATATTTTATTATCGTTAATTTAAAGCATCATATAATTCCATATTTAAGCTAATAATTTTGGTCGTTGTAGTTCAATGTTATGTCAAGAGACTACATATTGTTATAGTTTTCACTTGATTTGAACTGGCCATTTTAAGTTATTGATATAAGCCTAAATGTATTCTCGAACCAGATCACTCTCAGGACTAATTCTTGATATCACTTTTTGTAAATAAATTAAGGTTGTGTCCTATTTCATGTCTTGTTTGGATACGCGGTATAACAGAACCAGTTTATCGTAACCTCAAATAACTGTGTAACAAACTAAATCATTGCTTGGATGCGGCAACAAAAAAGGGTTTAATACAAATTGGTTTCCATACAGCAAGGAAAATGCGTTTTGACATAAACTACTATATCACGTTTTTGTCAAAACGTGATTAAAGAAAAGCCCAATCACAACAAACTTTTTCATGCCGCCAGATATCGACAAACTTGTTTTTTGTGCCAAAGTCTACTTTTCGAGGAAGAGAGAGAGGGGTTAACGTGCTAGTACCAGGTGCAGAGCGGTAATGCCAAACACGATCATGTACAAACTGGGTTAGAGATTTACCGATCCACATATGGTTTTGCTTATTCACGTTCCTAACAGAATTGCCAAGAAAACCTGTTTTTAGAAAATTCTACCTAAAACTTGTTTTTTCTAAAACTCGGGGCAATTTATCTTTATCCAAACAACCACTGAAGTACAAGTACCAGTCTTGTGGACACTGGACTTGGGTCGAGAAAACATGCATTTGACACTCTGCTGGACCTTGCTCTTTAGACAAATATATGTAAAATTTGATATTATGCACCTAATGCGGTAAGATCAAAATGGAACCTCTTTGAACAATAAATATTTCAAACATCCATACTGATTGGTGGTGCATGGAACAATTCACACAACATATTCTTTTGAACGACAACAATTGTACAGACAAAATAGGAAACCAGCTGGATCCGGTAAGTGTACATAAATTACAACAAAGAAACTTTAATCCAGCAGTGACCGATAGACTTTTCCTAAGTCTACTTCATGCGTCGAGAATCCATGTTAGACCACACAACCGCCAGCCATTCCCACCTCTTCTCGAGAAACCTTCCAACGAACCTCATGTCAATCGCTCCACTAATTATATTTTGGCGGATATCTGCATTTAACATTTGAATTTAATATGTATATATTAATCATTAGTTGTGTTGATATATTCCCAATTTGGTTTTGTGTTAAAATAACGCACCCTGGAGAGGAACTGCTGCAGGATGAGTTGGGTTGAATGCAAAGTTGGTATGCTCTGAAGTATTCAGATCACCTATTTTGTTAAGTTAAACAAATAGAATTATTTTGGTGCTTCAGTAAATATTTTAAAATATAAAATCTATGGTGATACAAAAAAATTAATTACCGAATTTAATATCTTTCTTCAACATAGTTGCAATCACAATACGGTTGCCGCCTTCTGTCGTTGACCACCGGTATGAGTTCTGAATCAACTTAGAACCCCAAATACCAACAGGAATAAGATTGCCCCTACAGTTTGAAGTTTTTTAAATAATATTACTTTGAAAATATAATTCCGGTGTTTATCTAGTAACTATACATACCATGCGTCCATGAAGATGACCTCTCTAAAATTGGTGTACGTCCCAACACGTTCATGTTTACAACAGTGAACGACTATGCCAACTATGTCTGTAAGAAGTACCATTAGTCGATTTCGAATACAGAAGTTTCAATTGGTCTGAGTAAGTATTACAGGTGAAATGTATATGATACATACCTACAAAGGTTTTATTTGGTCGCTTTTGTACATCCCAAAATGGCATCAGATGCTTTGGGAGTACTGGGAACTCGAGCGGCAAAGAAGGTTCAACAACTGTCCACCGATTAAAGGAGCACTCATATGCGTGTCCAATCACTCTAAAATCCACATGTTCGGCATTAGCATTAAGTGTAACCCTGTGAAGAACATACTTGCAACCAGGTTGCAGTATGCGATTGAATCGCTCTACTTGAGTGTGTCCCCAAACGTTCGCTTCGATTTTTGCCCCCTTGAATAAGTTTGAGAAGGAAAGGTAAGGTTGTGATTAAAACAGCTTTACATTTTAGCAAATAAAGTATTGATGATATACACATGGAAAGCTATGCCGATGCTTCTTAACAAAAGTAATATGGAGATGGTGTTAGCATGGCAGTGGAGGATTTGGGCTGGGATGCACTGACAATCAAGGGAACATGTCAGGAATTCGAGAAACAATATCTACGCCTCACATCAGCACCTGATCCTACCAATGTGAGTATGATTTGCCAATTTCCTTGTAAACTGTAGGCTGGGAAAACATATGATACATAAATAGATTCAGAGATCATTAAGCCGTGTTGGTTTTTTCTTACTTTCATTTTCTTATCACATCTTTTGCAGGTAAGGCCAGAAAATGTCTTGGTGAAAGCTCTTCACATGGTTGAAACTTATATAAATGTGATCAACTGAAGAATAAATAAATATTTAATAAAAGCATACTGTACGTTCATGAACTATTTTTCTTTGAAATCATCAATGCATGTGTCCTGCTCATGCTTTGTAATGGCTATCCAACAATTTATCACAACCTAGATTTCTACTGTGCTAGAAAATCATATATAAGTGAAAGAGGACAGTTGCAACAGCTCAAAGGAGAGACATTTACTAACCTGCCAAGATAGATAGGCTTGCTCTCTGAATCCTGTTAGAAAAACACTCAACATCAGGAATTTTCCAAGGGAAATAACAGAATGAACGTGCACATTTCCGAGGGTCTTTAAAAGCATGTTGGATACTCCTTATTTACAACAAAATAATTGGCTATCTTTTTTTGCGGGTTTAGAGAGGTGGCTATCTAAGTTATTAGCCAATGCTAGCAAAGAATTACATAATGCAAGATTGATTTAAGTCACCACCGGTAAGATAATGGTCTATATATTTCATGTGCTGAGCTCTTAAATAATTTTTCTCAACCATTTACTGGTAGGATAGAATTTCTGTGGTGTTACTCTGTTTATTTATGAGTGTCTTGCTTGCATCCCTTGTGTAAATAAGCCATGTTGAGAATGATCGGTTCCTGTTATTTTAAGTTTGGTAATAGTCACACATGGAAGAATCATTTTCAGAAATACCACAAAATTGATTAACATTTTATAAATACCCGGTGGAACCATGAGGTTACACCTGAGAAAGATGAGCAAGCTCGGCTGGTGCTTAAAGTTTGGTTAAACTAATTCTTACCAAATAGAGCCCACTGCCTCTAGTCATTGAATACATACCCTAAAGTGAATTTTGAGACTTGCAAAGCCATGTTGTGATTGTGAAATAGCATAGTAGATCAAGTAATTATGGTTGGGGCTGTAACAGCATGGATGTATTTATGTTTGGAGCTGTAAGCACATAAAACTTAATTTAACTATAAATGAGCTAATATAAGACCATTTCAGTTGTGGTAAGCATGCTCTGGAGACTGCTCAATCACCTGTAATAGCATGGAAGAAAGGAGCTTACCCTAACACGGTCAATGGCCCCAACTTTCTCAACTTTGAGCACAAACTGGTAGAAGGAGTAATAAGGTATGAAGCGAGAGTGTAAGCTAGCGTAAAGCTTGATCAGATTGCCAAGATCCTCCACCTGACAGCAATACACAAATTCAAAATTATTAGGAGGCCAAAAGTACAAGCAGATGCATACTGTGGGAAATCTCTACTAAATAGCTAGTACAACATAGCGCATCAACAATTAAATAGAAAGAACAGGATATTCAACCTGTAGATATGTGAATCAGAGCAATGGAAACTGGTAAAACAAGGCCAAAATCTCGATGGTCCCGGGACGCGAGAATGGGCAACCGGAGACAAAGCTCCGAGAAGATGCGTACACCTGAATAAAAATTATTAAATGATCATGCAAACCAAAAGGGTAAGCAATTTCAGAATGTTTCAAAAACAAATCTACATCAGTAGAAGTTGCAAAGTCACAATTGCAAATCCTAACCCACACTTCTCATATCCAACAATAATTCATAACACTGCACCCCTCCATAATCCCAGGGATCTCTTAAAGGTAGAAAACATCTGTGTTGGTGCCATTTCTTCTTAATTAACTCCATATAGTGTAGAGATGATCGAAATAGTGCCCTATTCATACAATACTATATGCAGCCAAAATAGGATGGTACAAACCGAGCCAGTGGCATGCAATCTCATATCAAAATTGCCATATGTTGATAGAAAACATTTTGGCTGAAGTGGATCCAACCTAAATCTCCAACCACACGTACTATGCCATTAAAGAAGAATGATTTTTCATGATCTAGTTTGCTCTGAACTTTCATGTACACAAATTTTAGAAAATTGGATGATATATTCTCCCACTTAAGCTTATCAATTATCATATAAGATGCTTGTAATAAGTAATAGAAGACTAATTTCTGTACAGTATGTTACCTTTAAAAAAAATTATGTACAGTATGTCACACTTAAGGTTATCAATTACCCCTTACGATCACACACTGGAAGGTTCAGAAGAAAAATAGCAGGAGAAGGGCATGGGCCTATCTGAAGTGGATAAGCTTATACAAAAATCCTGTTTGTAGTAGTAAGCTTTTAGAACAAAAATCAGAGCTCACCAAAGCTAGAACATACTGCACAAGTATTGATTTGAATTAGGATACCTGTTATTTGTTGCGCTGGACAAGATTCTTCTCCATCTTGGGTTGCTCTCTGAATCCTGTGAAGAAAACAGTCAAACATCAGGACATTGAAATCATCAAAAGGAGAAACATTGCTTGGTAGAAGGAGTTCACACTCCTCGAACTCAGCTTGCTCGACCTGGAATTCACGCTCGACGGTAGCAAGGTGCACTCCTCGAACTCAGTTTGCTCGACCTGGAAAATTCGGAGGCGGCGATCTCCCGAGGGCTTGCGGAGGCGGAGGCGTCCTGGCCGGAGCAGTGCGGGGGCGGCGTCGTCCTGTCCCGTCCAGTGCAGCAGCGGCGTCCTCCTCCCACGTGCAGTGCGGCAATGGCGGTGGCATCCTCCTACCGCGGACGGTGACGGCGACGGCGACGGTGGCGTACTCTCTCGGGCGGAGGTGAGGGATGCAAGAGTGGCGGAGGGGGACGGGGAGGGCGCGGGGGCGGGGGCTTTGAGGTGCTACTCTCCACATCCTCCACGATCGACGGTTGTCGCGCACGAAGGTGACCGACGGTTGCCTTGATTTGACCCACGCCGGGATGACCTGCAGTTGCCATTCAAGGAGGCAGCGCCGGGGGAGAAGGAGGTCGACGGTGGCACGGGAAGAAGAGGAGGGGATCGGGGGAGGGGGCGGGTGCTTTGATCGACGGGAAGGAGAGATCGACCTAGCTGAGATCGACGGGAAGGAGATCGACGGGAAGTTGACTTCGGCTTGCGGGCGGTGCGGGCAATAAATTTTTTTTTTGGGCGGTGCGGTGCATGATTTTGATGAGCACCTCATCATTGATGGAACGTGAGGCGTTGGATGAAGTTTAGATGGCCCAGATCGTTTGGATCATACCCCCCTCTCTCTCTTTTTATATTAGTAGAGATATCCACTCCTTTTGCACTCATTTTATTCCGAATCTAGACAACATGTGAAACATCTAAAATATCTTATATTGTGGAACGGAGGGAGTAATACTGAAGGCAGGGAAGGCTTGAATAACAGATTTGAGTAAGATCTCCCTACCTAGACACTTAAGATTTTTTTTGACCAACCATTCATATCTTACCCTTCGACCTATCACTAATACGATCAAAGGTGCCGACAGTAATACGGCCGATTGTAGTTGGCAATACGCCTTGCATCAGTGTGTCCTTTCAACCAAGAACGTATTGTATGTTGACATTTCCTTGTACTACGGGCGTTAGGTTCTTAATGTATTACTACATCTGTCCCAAAATAATTAACATTTGGTTTGAATTTATTTAGACGCGTTAATATGTAGGGTTAATTTGATCCATATCATTGTGCAATTTACGGATTGAAGATATGCCATTACAAAAAACGAAGTTGGAGATATGCCACTCAAACTATTCTGTACCTCTACGTATGCCATTATGCTCAATACCAAACCATAGACCGCAACAATACTCACTTTACATACCTTATACTCACATACTAGACAGCGGCAAGATAAAAAAAACTGATCCGTGCACGACCTGGATAGCTAGCTGCACCTGGACCGCATCCGAAACGCATCTCGCGTTGCTCGATGAACCCTAGCACGGCGGCGGCCAAACGGAGCGACTCCGCGGCTACGTGGCTGGAGGCACATGCGTGACTCCGCGGCTGCAGGCGCCAGCGGTGAGGGACGGCCGCGGCTGGAATCCCCCCTCGCACGAATCATCGGCTGCCCGCGGGTCTCGTGGGCGCGCGACTATGTAGGCAGGCTGCGGACGCAGGGGTTCTGGAGGCGCTGCATGAGTCCGGGGCTGCCAGAGGCAGTGGTTTAGGCTGGATCCGGGGCTGCACGCATTGACCTTCATCCGTGGCATCAATGGTGCTGAGGTTCATACATACGTGGATGGTTATTATTCAGTGGAAAAGTTAAAGGCAGCATATGCTAGGAGAATCTCTTCCGTGACAGAATTTGAAATGTCAGTTTAACAGCCTATCTTTGCACAGAATTGGCTCATATTTAAACTGTAGAATCATATTAATGATTTGATTTTCTGTAAATTTTTTAGATTTTTCTGATAAGTTCAAATTTTCGACAAAACTCGAACAAGTTTCTGAACAAAACGAAAAATTGTAGTTTAAGGGTATATATCGGTGCCCAGAGTTTGCTCATATTTGAACTGTAGTCTCATATTATTGGTTGTGATTTTCGGTAAAAAAATTAGATTGTTCTGAGAAAACTTATTTTTTTGTCAAAAATTTGTATATTTTGCCGTCCGGGCGAGCCTAAATTCCTGCCAAAAAGTTGGACACAGGGGTAGTATGGTAAATAGTGCACTATACACTCAAATACATGTATGTTTTGAACCGTTATTCTCTTTAGTTAAGATAATGGCATACTTAGAGGTATGGAGAAGTTTAAGTGGCATATTTCTAACTTCTGTTTTTGTAATGGGATTTCTCCAATCTATGAATTGCACAATGACATAAATCCAATTAACCCTAATATGTAAATTCACTAAATATTTTAGGACGGAGAAAATAAAATTTTGAACGAGGGTTTCCCTTTGGCTATGTATTGTTGAATTATCTTTTTTTTTGTATTTAATTATTTCAGCGATTGGCAATCATTCTTGTTTATCTCTTTGATTGATCTAGAAACATAGAATCTTGCATATGTAAAATTCACAAAATTGCAATATGGAACGGCGGGAAACGGACGGAAAAATCACCAACATCCGTATATTTCCGGCTATAATCCCTCGTTCTCCTTCTGAGGGTGGAAATAAACGGTGAACCATGTGGAAACCAACATACTTTCCAAAAAAATAATCATACAACGCTGCTAACTTTATCGTTTTGTGACAGACCACTCTCTTCCGTCAAATGTAAACACTAACTCCATATAAAAGTTGCTACTTCCTCTGTTCATTATTATAAGACTTTTTAGTTTTTTTCGAAAATACATTTAACTAGACGAGTTTTATTATGTAGACTCACTTAGATCCGTATCTAACCCATATTAAAATATCTAAAAGGTTTTATAATAATAAATGGAGGGAGTACAGCCAAACATCCGGCGCCAATTACATTCTCAATATCCACGCAGGCCCGTACGTGTATATGGGCCTAGCTAATAGCCACGCAAATAGGAAGTCTGGTTTGGTATGTAAAGGCCAGCCATGGGTCCAAAAACTACTGCTCATTGAAACTTAAAACTAGCTCACGTAAATCATCCCATTAAAAGAGAAAAAAACTAACGTAAATCAGATTAGATGACGATTGCAACCAATAATGTAACTCCCATAAAAGATGAATCATGACATATATGCTGTTTAAGGATATATTTTTCTCAGTTGCGACTCCACTTCCGACTGAAAAAATAACACAATTGCGACTGTATTTGCAACTGGAAAAAATAACTCAGTTGCGACTCCATTTGTAACTGAACAAATATCTTAGTTGCGGCCCCACTTGCAAATGAAAAAAATAACACAGTTGCGATTGTATTTTGCAACTGGAAAAAATAACACAATTGCGACCCCATTTGCAACTGAAAAAATAACTCAGTTGCTACTCCACTTGCAACTGAAAAAAACTCAGTTGCGACCCCACATGTAAAAAAAATAACACAGTTGTGACTGTTTGCAGCTGGAAAAAATAACTCAGTTGCGACCCCACTTGCAACTAAAAAAATAACACAGTTGCGATTGTATTTGCAACTGAAAAAAATAACTCAATTACAACCCCACTTACAATTGAAAAAAATAACTCAGTTGCGACTCCACTTGCAACTGAAAAAAACTCAGTTGCGACCCCACATGTAAAAAAATTAAAACACTAAAATAATAATTAAAATGATAAGAGTTGCAACTGGCTCTGAAAAAACTCAGTTTCAACTGCAGTTGCAACTGGCTCGAAAAAAACTCAGTTGCAACTACAGTTGCTACTGGCTCAAGAAAAAGAACTCAGTTGCAAGTGCAGTTGCAGCTGGCTCTAAAAAACTCAGTTGCAAGTGTAGTTGCAATTGGTTATGAAAAAATTTTAGTTGCAAGTGCGGTTGCAACTGGCTTCCAACAAAAAAAATACAATTTTTCTAAAAAACACTAAAAAATTTAACAAAAATAATAATTAAAATGATAAGAATTGCAAATGGCTCTAAAAAAATTCAGTTTCAACTGCAGTTGCAACTTGCTCGGAAAAAAACTCAGTTTCAACTGCAGTTGCAACTGGCTCGAAAAAAACACAGTTGCAACTGGATCTGAAAAAACTCAGTTGCAACTGCAGTTGCAACTGACTTCCAGAAAAAACAAAATTAAAAATTAAAAATAATAACAAAAGTAATAATAAAAATAATAATTAGAAAAAACCTCAATTGCAAGTGTAGTTGCAACTAAAAAACAACTACAAGCGCAGTTGCAACAAAAATTAACAACAAAACAACAAAAAAATGTAGCGGTTTAATTTGAATGACGAGAAGAAAAAGATCAATATGTTCAGCTCATAACCTGCTAATAATCTATACAAACACATTCAAATTTTGGGTAGCTAATTCCTTCATCTGACCAACTAGTTTATCGATTTGTTTTGCCATCGACTAATTTATGGCCGATCGATCCCAACCGATCTGAATCAAAAAAAACTCGTGCAAAAACAAAAAAACAAAAAAACAATCCACACTTCTAAAAAATAACCAATACCCCCCCCCCCCCCCCCACAACAAAACTACAAAAAAAGAGCAATTGCCTACACAAATAAAACTTCAGCACATTACCAAAAAAAATAACACAACAAAATATAGTTTTTTAATCGAATCATACAAAAACTAGAGCAGATATTAAAAAGAAAAAAAAACGTACAAGAAAGAACAACAAAAGAACCACAAAAAAATGCAGCCCAACCCAAGAGAACCGCACTAGTTTTAAAACGCAAGCGAAAAAATCCTGAACCCACCCCAACAACACGCTGCACAGCCCAAAGCCCAGTAATCAATTCTCATAACCCGGGGGAAAAAAAACAACGAGCCCACCCCAGCACCACGCTGCACAGCCCAAAAAAAGCCTACAATTCAAATCGCATACCCGGGAAAAAATAAAAGACAAACAAAGCCTATATAGGGCGACACAGCCTGTGGCGAAAGCGCCTCCTCCACTACCACACTAGCACCTTCTCCCCCTTTCGTCGCCTATGGTCTCCGACGGGCTAAGCCCGTGCGGTGACGGCGACGGCATGGCTGCTTCTTGTCCGCACGGCGGAGGCTTGCTCGCAGGATGGGGAACCGCGGCGGCCGGTGGTGTCGCGACTCGGGTCGTCGTGACCGAAGGAGGCGACAACGGCTGGTGCAAGCATCAGCGACGGTGGTTGCCGTGAGGGAGGATGCGGCGTTGGTGGCCTGGCTCAGCTGGTGGCAGCGTGAGGGGCCCGATATGCGTCCGGTTTGAGCCGACGGGGCCATGGGAAATACAGCCGCTTCCAGCCTCGAATCTGCAGAGGGTGCCGGATCCAGGATAAGAATGCTTCTAGTATGTGGTGCGTACGCGGCCGGGAAGCGGGAGGCTCTTGTGCCTGAGCTCTGGAGGTGGTGGTTCCATGACATGCTCCCCAGGGCGTGAAGGCCGGTGCAGCTGGCCAGATGGAGATTTGGTGGTCGGCAAGAGTGTTGTCCTGCTTGGCTTGTTGCTCCCCGCACTTCACAGATGGATCTAGCTCCATGGGAAAGGCTTGGGCCAACATGGTTGTCGTGGTGTTGCACACGGCATAGCCATACGGGATGGCGAGAGTATAGGTGTGGGAGCAAGTACGGCGATGGCGCTCGCAACGGGATTGAGCGCACGCACGATGTACACAGGTTCAGGCCCCTTACTTGGAGGTAAAACCCCTACGTCATGCTTTTGTTCTCTCTATTGTTGATCACAGAGTTCGGGCTACAATGCTCCTGGAGTTGTTTCGGTGTTGGCCGGCTACGCTTGGTGGCCGGCTCAACGTGGAAGAAAAGAAAGCGAAGACCCCTAGCTCTGAGGCCCAGCGCGCCTTATAAAGGAAGCGAACTGGCCACCTAGGGTTTACAAGGTTTCATGTGACGTCATCTGTGACCTCATTCGTGACGTGTACGGGCCACAGTTGGGCGCTCCTGGCATATAGGGGTAACGGCCAACCGGGGGCACTATTCACCGATGACTGCTCTGTTATGGTTGGCCCACATGCGTCAGAGTTGTTGGTTGGTGACCGTGTCCGGATGTGGCCGTCCAGGCGGCCTTGTCCGAGTACGTTCGCCCAGCTGACATTGTCTGGGTACGGCCAGGCGTCCAGGCTTGTTTGCTAATTCTTGTATCTTGTATTGTACGCTGCCTTCGTATTGTATGGGAGTGCTCAAAGGTATCCGGGGGTGATCCCCATGACAATGATGGGGGCTGATGATGGAGGCATCTATGGGCGTCGTTCCCTTCTTGATTGCGTCATTTGTGGAGCTTCGATTCCATCCGACCACTAGTAGGAAACTACTTATAGCCACCGGACTACCGCTGGCGTATTTGTTAACCTGTTCGCCAGCGGTAAATACCACTCGCGCACCTATATTCCTGTTTGCCAGTAGTATGTAACTACCGATGGCGAACAAGTTTCCTAGTGCGCCAGTGGTAATGCTGGGCCCAGGTGATCCCAGCTGTTGTAACTACCGCTGGCGCACCGTGTTCCCTGTGCGCCAGTGGTAACACCAATACCGCTGGCGAACGCGAAACGCGGTACGCCAGAGGTAGTTATAGCCGCTGGCCCACCAATACCGCTGGCGCACGACCCATATGTTGCGCCAGCGCTACTTGTTGCCGCACCCCACCAACCACACCACTCTCTCTGCCTTATCCCTTTCTCTCTCTCTCACGTACGCCCACAGACCAATTAACCACACCCTTGTATCAAAAAAAAAAACCACACCCTTTTCCCTTTTCTCTCTCTAAGGCATCGCCCCAGCCCTCATCTGCATCCTCCTCCACGACTGCTTCCCGCAGGAATTGGAAGCAAGATCCACCACGGTCGTCTTCCCCGCACGAGAGCCTCCTCGTCGCCAACCTCCGACCGCGCGGCCGCTCTCATCCTCCCTCGCGCTAGACTGTCTTCCCCGCGTGAGCTCGCCTACCTCAAGTTCTTCCGCGCCGCTGGTCTCCCTTGTCCTCTCCTCGAGTGGTCGTCGTCCTCCTATGCCCGAGCTCCTCCACGGCCACGCCCATCCTCGTCGTGCCGCCCCTGCTCCGCGCCTCCGCACCCGTGCATGGCCCCCCTGCGTCTGCTCCTCTTCACCGCGCCTCCGCGCCCGACCTCCCCGCTGCCTCGAGCCACCTCTCCTCCGCGCCGGCTCGCCTCCACCCGAGCTCCTCCACCTCGCGCGCCTGTCCACCCGGCCGCGCCCCACCTCCTTCTGCGCCCGCGCGACCAAGCCGGCTCCGCCGCCTTGGCTGGCGCCCTCCCGTCGACCTGAGGGTCCCGTGGCCGGTGGTCAACCGCATCCAAAATGAGCCGCCGAGAGGCGTTTTTTATTAAATCTTGAAAAAACTACTACTGGCGCACAAAACCAATGTTCGCCAGATATAACATGTGCTACCGCTGGCGCACCCCCTGTTTGCCAGCGGTAAGCTGTTACCACGGGCGTAGCAGCGCTGGCACACACGTTGTTCGCCAGCGGTAGCCTATTTTGGTGCGCCAGCGGTAGCCTTTCTCCTACTAGTGGACGCGAGTGGTCGCAACATCTTTGGGTAAAAACCTAAGCTCCTTGGGAGCGGGCGGTGGCGACAAACGCTTGGCTACCTTCTTGAAGGCTTCACCTTGGAGTTCTTGGCCATCACAGTGCAACGTGTTTGCGATGGCCGAGAAGATGATGTTGTGGTCGGGGGAGGCGGAGACCTGGGTGTCGACACCTGGTGATTCTTCATGGCGGCGGCCTTGATCTCCCATGCAGTGGTGGCCCTATGGGGACGGGTTGTGGCCTTGCATAATTTTGGGTCGGTACCTGGTGTTGTGCGGACAACGAGTTCATCGAGTCTGGATCGCCTTAAAGCAATGCGAAGGTCGATCTAGTTGTTGCACCAGGGCGGCATCCCCAGATTTGGTTCGACGTTCATGGTCTGCGGACGATCGTCTTGATAGCGGGGGCTACGAGACGGCTATTGACATGGTTATGATCATCAGGTCCTACCTATCGGGTACCTGGTAACCATTACTCGAAAGGATTCGTCGACAAGCACATCTAGAGGAAGGCCCAGGTCCATGTAAAGGGCAGCGCAAGGTCCCTTGTTGAGCCAGATTAGGGTTAGGGTTACGCTCTAGACCTTGTAAACCTACCCGGATACGGATACCCGAGACCCAGCCTACTATAAAGGCTGGGAGGAGCCGCCGGGTAGAGGGATCTCTAGATCGCATCGCCACCATAAGCCCTTACGGCGACATTGTAACGCACAAAAAAACCAGCAAGAGAATACAGATCGTTTTACTTCACCGGGGATCCGAACTCCGGCGATTTCCTGTGTTCCTTGTTAGCCGCCGGTGTCACCCACGTCATGAAGTTCTCGATAAACCCAAGTCCCTCAAGGAGGGGCACTGCCGAGTTGATCCCTCGACAGTTGGCGCCGTCTGTTGGAACCCTCGATGTGGGAACCCAGGCATCTGCGGCCCCTTCACCGACAATTCAAGATCCCGCAGGGCTGGAGGACCCGATTTGCTTCGGCTCCCTCTACTTCACCCCGCACGTGCAGGAGGTGCAGGCGATCTCCGATTCCTCGTGGAGTAGCGTCCCCCTGACGTTTGGAATCGTGCGACTCCTAGCAGATCGGCACGGTATCCTCCATTTACCTGACGCTGTTCGAGCAGCAACGACGGACCTATCTCCATCGCCAATCTCGCCACCGGAACACTCTTCGGACGGCTCCACCAGTGACTCCTTGGAAACAGTCGAGTCCAGATCTTCATCGCCAACTCCTCTCCTGGAGCACTCGCCAAGTGATCTCATCAGCGACCCCCTGGAAACAGCTGGGTCTGAATGCTCGTCGTTTTATCTCGACGATGCTGTTTACCCTGAGGACGTCACTAGTCCCATCGAACCCGACGCTGACGAACACGCCCAGAGCAAAAACCGCTTCCTCGGTTCGATGCAACCCGCCACAACCCGCCCTATCCAAGTCTGCATGATTAGCGAGAGGACCGGTGACTCGCAAGGATCATAAGATCCCCGAGAAACCATCACAATCAGCGAGGCCGCAATGGCCAGGATAAAGGCGGCTGTGCAAGACGCAACCCCGCTCGGACCCGACGCAACGAAGGAAGAGCTGATGGTTTACCATCACCTCCTCCACGACCAGGCCAAACGCTTGAAGAGACGAAGAGCAGAACTTGAAGACCGACAATGCCGCGCACGAGAATCAAGTTAGCGGAGGGCAGCATTGTCGTCCCTTCGCTCCTCCGCTTCAGTGCACACCCCTAGGGAGCGGGGGCACACATGCCATCGTTCAAGACTCGACGACATGCCCGAGGGATCTAGACGGGAAGCGACTCAAAGCCTCGAGTCCTCCTTCAACACGGTAGATGCAAACGGCTGTGTGCTACCCAAAACACCGCAAGATGCTGCCATGGCATTAGCAACATATTTGCTCACCACGCATCCTCAAGATGACGATCCGTGGGCAGGACTGCACATGCAGATGATACGAGGAGTTGGCATGCTCGGAACCGCGTTGCAAGCTGCCGGGTCACCGGCCACAGTAGTAGAACCAGCGCACCCGCCGCCCAGACGCGAATGCCATCGAGAAGCCTCACCTCGGCATCACGTCGAGCCTCGGTAGGAGCACCCAACAATGACAGCACGTGATAGGCGTGCGCAGGAAACAGTGGATCGGAACCGCCAAGCACGTGGTGTGGACCGTAGCATGGCTCCGCGTGTGGTAGTCGAGCAGAACCACACAAGGCACGAGGAGAACCGGAGGGCACCAGACCCGGAGGAAGAGGAAGACGAGCCGTGTGGAGCCAAGTGTTTCATCCGTCGCATACGCGAGTCCCGCATGCCAACAGTATTCAAGTTGACATCTGAAACTCCAAAGTACGACGGACTACAGGAGCCGAAAACCTGGATAGAAGATTACCTCACGGCGGTACAATGCCAGGGCGGTACACGGAACACAGCAATGCAGTATCTGCAACTGCAGCTTACGGGTTCGGCACTTGCATGGCTTAAGAGTCTACCCGCAGACACTATCGGGTCCTGGAACGACTTAGTCACCACGTTCACCCAAAACTTTCAAGGCACATATAAGCGCCCGGCCACGGCAGAAGGGCTCAGAACCTGCGTCCAAGGATCAAGTGAGTCACTGCGCTCCTATATCCAGCGCTGGACAATAATGAAGAACACCGTGGAGGAAATATCAGAGGAAAACGCAGTGGATGCTTTTGCACGAGGATTGCGAAGGCGAGAGCTCAAGGAAGAACTGGGGCGACAGAAGCCGAAGACGGTAGCCCAGTTGATGGATGTCGCTAATGACTGGGCAAACGGTAAGGATTACATGCGCAACGACCGGCCCAGGGGACATGATGATCGTGACTATCAGCAAGACTCGGGGCGAAACTGCGGCTACGAACCCAGGAAAACGAGGAAGTTTCCCAACTTTGACACGAATGAGCTAGCCGAAATGGTAGCGGCAGGTTTTCACAACGATCGAGAAGGGAATCGCCACAGGAGAGAATGGCGGCAGCGGCAACCTGAGCAGGACGGAGAGCAAATGCTCACAGGTCCATGCCCTTTCCACCCGTACAAGGATGAACACGGCAACATCAGTTCGGGTCATCAATTGAAAGAATGCCACAAGTTTGAGAAATTATTAGCGGCATACAGGCGGATCCATCAAGCCACGCAGAACAAAGGGTATTCAACAATTCCGGGAGTGATGGTGCAAGATGCACCCGAGGCGCTACCACTCCCCCCCGCCACAACTAGCATCCGTAATCCAGTGGGTGCCACCACCTCAGCAATTACTACCACCCCCGGCTGCGGCAGAAACTTTCCCCGCCCCGGTCGGTCATGTAGGAATGATACAAAAGGGACGTCCCTCGAACAGGACCCAAAAGTTGATAACCCGACAGGTCAATCTAGCAGTGTCAGCACCTCCAGCCACTCCTGACTACCTCAATTGGTCCGAGTGCGGTATCACATTCTCAAGAGAGGACCATCCACCCCAGGTGCCACGACCAGGTCACGCCGCCCTAGTACTCGGAGCCCAAATCGGTGGGTACGTCATGAGTAAGGTCTTCATGGACGGCGGAAGCGGCATTAACATCATCTACGCCAGCACACTGCGCCGCATGAAGATCTCGCTCGCAGCTAGCCTTGTAGACTCTGACACTTCGTTCCATGGAATAGTACCCGGGAAAGCTGTATATCCCTTGGGAAAAATCCATCTGGATGTAGTTTTCGGAGATCCGAAAACTTCCGCAAAGAGAAAATCGAGTTCGAAGTCGTCGACTGGCCCTCACGGTACCACGCCATCTTGGGCCGCCCGACATTCGCAAGGTTCATGGCCGTGCCACACTACGCATACCTTTTACTCAAAATGCCAGGACCAAACGGCACAATTACCGTTTGAGGGGACTACCGGACATCGGACAGCTGCGACAGGGACTTCAACAAGATCTCCGAGTCGTTCGGGATGCACGAAGAACTCTCACAGTTGAGCTCTTCGACCGATTACAACCTTCCACCCGTAACTCAGTCAACGGCACCCGACAGAGAGTTCAACAAGAGCAGCGACACGAGAACCCATCAGGTGCACCCAACGGATCCAACCAAAATGACAATCATATCCGCCAATCTGCCCTCCGCATAGCAAAGCGCGCTCGTCGAGTCCTCCGTGAGCACAGGGAAATATTCGCTTGGTGTCCTGCGGACATGCCAGGCATCCCCAGAGAACTCGCCGAGCACGCACTTGAAATACGCCCTGAGGCCAGACCTATAAAACAGTCCCTCCGACGTTTTGCAGAACCGAAGCTCAGAGCCATTGGCGAAGAAATCAACCGGCTCCTCGCAGCCAAGTTTATCCGGGAAATAAAACAAGCCACCTGGGTAGCAAACCCCGTCCTTGTCCGGAAGGAGAACTCGAAGGTGCTACGCATGTGTGTAGACTTCACAACTCTCAACAAGCATTGTCCCAAGGACCACTTTCCCCTTCCACGCATCGATCAAATCATTGACTCGACCGCGGGATGTGCTCGTCTGTCCTTCCTGGACGCCTACTCAGGCTACAATTAGATCCGCATGAAGGAAGAAGACGAAGAGAAGACATCATTTATCACACCCTATGGCGTATACTGCTACACCACAATGCCCTTTGGTCTCAAAAACGCGGGTGCAACTTACCAAAGGTACATGCAAGCCTGCCTTAAGGACCAGATCGGCAAAAACGTCCAAGTATATGTGGACGACATTGTTATCAAGACAAAGGACGAGGCCACGCTCCTCGGCGACATAGCCAAAACCTTCGCAGCACTCAACAAGTATCACATCAAGCTCAACCCAATGAAGTGCGTGTTCGGGGTACCCGCCGGGCAACTGCTCGGGTTCCTCGTATCCGCCAGGGGCATCGAGGCGAATCCTGAGAAGATACAAGCAATCCTGTCAATGGAGGAGCCAACCAACCTCAAGGGAGTCCAGCGCCTAGCGGGGCGAGTCACAGCCTTAAGCAGATTTATCAGCAGATTAGGAGAAAAAGCCCTCCCGTTCTACCAGCTGCTGAAAAAAGCAGACAACTTCGAGTGGACAGAGGAGGCTCGCAAAGCATTTGCTGAACTCAAGCAGACATTGTCAACGAAACCAGTTCTGGTGGCACCCCAGGAACGGGAACCTCTATACCTGTACCTGGCTGCAACCAAACAAGTAGTCAGTACGGTGCTCGTAGTCGAACGAGCAGAAGAAGGAAAGATACATGGTGTCCAGCGCCCAATCTACTACGTTAGCGAGGTACTCTCGGCGTCAAAGCAACGGTACCCGCACTACCAGAAGCTCGCATATGGAGTATTCATGACGGCGCGAAAGCTAACACACTACTTCTCCGAGCACCCCGTCACGGTGCTGACAAATGCGCCCTTGTCGGATATACTCAACAACCCGGAGGCAACAGGTCGAGTAGCAAAGTGGGGAATCGAATTGTCGCCAGAGACATCACATACCGACCCAGAGACGCACTCAAGTCCCAGGCCTTGGCAGATTTCCTCGGAGAATGGACAGAGATTCAGACTCCAGGTCCCCCGGACCTGTCCAATTCCTGGATCATGTATTTTGACGGGTCGAAGAGGCACGAAGGAGCCGGAGCAGGTGTTATCTTGATTTCACCCAAAGGAGACAAGCTGAAATACGTACTGCAGATGAATTTCAAGAAGGCATCCAACAATGAGGCAGAATACGAAGGCCTACTGCACGGCATGCGGATGGCAAAGGCCTGCGGGGCAACGAGGCTCATGATCTATGGGGACTCGAATCTCGTAGTCCAACAGTCGATGAAGGACTGCGATGCAGTATCTGCCAACATGGCAGCCTACAGGGACCTCTACAATGTCCTAGAAGGAAGCTTCGACGGGTGCGAGTTGTGTTACATCGCACGAGGAAGCAATGAGGAGGCTGACAGGCTGGCCAACATCGGCTCCACCTGCGCACCCGTACCCGCTGGAGTTTTCCTCGAGCAGATAAGCAAACGCTCCATCGAGTACAAGGACCCCGACGCTCCGGCAGTAGCAGGCCCGCCCGTCGGCTCCGAGCAACCAGCCGAACAAAAGAACGAGCCAACAGAAGCCAATTCTTATGAGGTCTTCCTCGTGGAACCTTCCTGGACTCAGCCATACATAGTGTACCTGCTACGCCAAGAGTTACCAGAGGACCCAGACGAGGCCCGCCGAGTCACTCGGCGCAGCAAAGCATTCGTCACGGTCAAGGGAGAGTTGTACAAGAAAAGCGCATCAGGGATACTACTGCGATGTGTTGAACCAGAAGAAGGGAGGAAAATTCTACTCGATATCCATGAAGGCATATGTGGACATCACGCGAGTAGTCGGGCACTCGCAGCCAAAACGCGACGAGCAGGATTCTATTGGTTATCCATCATGCAGGACGCCAAGGAGATAGTCCGCCGATGCGCTGGGTGTCAACGGTTTGCAACCAAACCGCACGCCCCCGCAACGGAGCTAAACATGATACCAATTGCATGGCCCTTCGCACAATGGGGACTCGACATGGTAGGCCCGCTGAGAAAATCTTCTCCCGGGGGACACACTTTCCTTCTGGTGGCAGTAGACAAATTCTCCAAATGGATCGAGGCCAAACCGGTCACCAACGCGGGTGCAACAGCAGCACTAAATTTCGTCAAGTCCATCGTCTTCCGCTTCGGAGTGCCCCACAGCATCATCACGGACAACGGGTCCAACTTCATCGCCGACGAAGTCCAGACATACTGCAAGGAGCTGGGGATAAAGCTCAACTTTGCCTCCGTCGCGCACCCACAAACCAACGGACAAGTCGAGCGTGCCAACGGGCTCGTCAGTAGTGCTCTCAAGAAACGGCTTCTCGCACCCTTGGAGAGAGCTGCTGGCGCATGGGTCGAAGAGCTACCATCGGTACTATGGGGCCTGCGCACAATGCCAAACTGTTCAACAGGGTTCACCCCCTTCTTCCTGATACATGGAGCCGAAGCAGTACTGCCTACCGAGGTCCGACACAACTCGCCTCGAGTGACAGCCTATACGGAAGCTGGGTCGAACACGGCACTAGAAGATGGCATAGATGAAGTCGATGAGGCACGAGACATTGCACTCTCGAGATCGGCGGTCTATCAGCAGAGCTTGCGCAACTACCACAGCCGACGAGTGCGCGACAGATCCTTCGCCGTAGGCGATTTGGTACTGCGGCTAAAACAGAAGAAAGGCCACAAGTTATCTCCTCCCTGGGAAGGACCATATGCCATCGTCGAGATCGTTGGCAAAGGAGCATACAGGTTAAAGGACTTGGCAACGGGCATCGTCTACTCCAACCCGTGGAACGTTGCGCATCTACGACGTTTCTACCCCTAGATGTTATCTCTTTTTGTGATCACCACATCTTGTGAAATAAGGCCCCTTGGCCATCTTGCTACTTTTTCTCACCGACAAGCATCAATAAAGTGGGTATGCGCATATGTTCAGATTTCAAACCAGCAGAACCTCTACTAAGAGTCGACCTAGCTTGGGCCGCACCCGACACTCGGGGGCTGCGCCCCACAAGCTACTCGAAAAATTCATCTAACTCTACTAAGAGTCGACCTAGCTTGGGCCGCACCCGACACTCGGGGGCTGCGCCCCACAAGCTACTCGAAAAATTCATCTAACTCTACTAAGAGTCGACCTAGCTTGGGCCGCACCCGACACTCGGGGGCTGCGCCCCACAAGCTACTCGAAAAATCCATCTAACTCTACGAAGAGTCGACCTAGCTTGGGCCGCACCTGACACTCGGGGGCTGCGCCCCACAAGCTACTCGAAAAATTCATCTAACTCTACTAAGAGTCGACCTAGCTTGGGCTGCACCCGACACTCGGGGGCTGCGCCCCACAAGCTACTCGAAAAATTCATCTAACTCTACTAAGAGTCGACCTAGCTTGGGCCGCACCCGACACTCGGGGGCTGCGCCCCACAAGCTACTCGAAAAATCCATCTAATGCTACCAAGAGTCGACCTAGCTTGGGCCGCACCCGACGCTCGGGGGCTGCGCCCCATAATCTACTCGAAAGAGTTCACCTAACTCTCCTCTCGCATGGCTCAGCTCGTGTTACCCCCAACATTCGGGGGCCGTACCTATTAGGAACAAGCTCGACAAAGGAGACAAATCATGGGTCGATTCGCCGTACAGAAGACAAGGAGAATTACACAAATCATCGTAACCACACAAAGGTATATGGATTTACAGGAGACAATTCAGGCTACAGATCAGCATGCTGACGACGGAGAATTGCAGCAGTTTCCCTTTCAAGGAGAGCAACCGCATTTCTGGCGGGTCCATCAGCAGCCGCATAAAATGGATCCAGAGCTGTATTCTCCCAGTCAAAACCAGCATGCGGCCCTCTTGAAATATTTTCCAAATCCAGGTGCGGATGGTGGATAAGGACAAGTGCAAAAGCAAAACGGGCACCCGCCTCCAATTGCTCCCGCACAAATCCTTCAATAGCCTCGCCACGACGAAATTTCTTCATCAAGTCAGCCGAACTATGAGGCGCCGGGTTAAGAGGAAACAAGGCCTTGTAAACCAATTCCAAGGCAGAACGGCAAGATTCAACGAAGGAATCAACTTGATCGACCAGATCCTGCAGATTAACAAGTACGTGCCCTCTATCTCGGTCCGATCAGAAGCTGGGAGCACCACGAGCAACAAGATCCGCAACCACATTAAGTTTAAGCCTGACTCGCCGAACCTCTTCGCCGGAATCAAGTTGAACACCTGTCAGAGAAGCTCAGTTACGCAAGATTTCAGCAAAACTGCTAAGGGAACAAGCAGAGACAAAACTTACAAAGGAGATGGTCGCTCAGCTGCCACAACTCGGAAAGGATAAAAATCTCCCGTTCAACAATAGCGGCCTGCTTCGACTTCAGCACAGCCAGATTTGCTTCGACTACTCGAAGCCGGCGTTCGGCCTCTTCAGCCCGTACCCGCAAGCGGTTGACCCGAAAGGATTCTTCTTCTGGCGGCACAGAAATGGAGGGGACGCGTGGTTGTTTATCATAGTTTCGCGAAACGGATGAAGAGTTGGAACCACCAGCCTGACGAACAAACAGAACAAAGCCAATCAAAAACGTTAAATCTCCCATCTGGCCTGGTAAAGCCCGGGTTAGTTGTTGTTCCTAAAGGACACAGCAATACACTCGCACGTGACAACCCGCCAAGAGACAACACACGCTCGCATATAGGCAAAAGCAGAATTGATTCCAAAGTTTAACACAGTTTACAAGTACAAAGCATAATAGGAACATTACAAGACCAAACAACTAAGAAGAGGGAGCAGCAGGTGTATCGAAGGTACAGGCCTGCCGCTCCAGCATCTTCGACAGCTCCTCCGCAAGTTTACGCGCATGAGGTTGGAGGGGTCGAAGATCTACCTCCACGCCGTTGGGTCCCTTTGGAAACTCCGAGGTAACTTTGTTGAGGTCACCTTGAACTCCATGCCCCATCGCGAGTGATAGCACAGTCTCTGCACCGCAGATGGTCTGTTCACGACTGAACTCGCCAAGCGGGTCGCCCTCTGCGCCGAACGACTCAACAAGGTCATTGAAAATTTCGGGTGCATTCTCTTTCTCAGGATACATACTTTTCTAGATTGAGGAGAACACACCCGTGGCTTTCACCACAAGATCGCGAGCGCGATTGCCATAATCCCACGCCAGAGATATGGCATCCGACAGACAGTCCACGCGCTCGCGACCCGCAATATCGAACTTCATGCCAAGAGCACCTGCGCAGGAAGGCGAGTTAGCCAACTGCATGGGTTAAAGCAATATAAGCTTTAGCAACTCAACCTACTCGACAAGGAAGTCGCCAATAGAGTCGCCTGGCCGGCCAAATCCTCATCACGCTTGAAGTTTTCCCGGGATTCTTTTTCCCGCTGATTCTTCAAGTCCTCTAGTTCCTTTTCAATTGCGGCGACCCGAGCTTCTAGATCGGTAGCACGGCGAACAAGGTTCTGGTTCTCAGTAATCGCAGTATCGAGTGCTCCTGCGAAGAACCGCAAGGTTAAGAAGGAATCAGAACAATAAAAATGGACAACAAGCACATATACAACAATGAAGAAGAAAAGATACCTTGCGAGCTCGCAAGCTTCCCCCGCAAGTCGTTCCTCTCAGTCTCCACATGCACATATTCTGAGGCCAGGTCCAGCATCTTGTGAATATAGGGCTGCGAAGGAAAAGGTTAGTAAAAAGATAGAAGGCAAAGCGAGAGCCCACGCCCAATTGCACACAATTGCGCCTGGCCTCGGGGGCTACTAAGGGTAAACCCAGCGATTCGATGGAAGCTCACGTGTCCTTCGCGCCTCGGGAGCAGACCCGAAGAACCATCAGCAGGAGGAGCCGAACCGCCAGCAGGAGGAGCCGAACCGCTAGCAGGAGGAGTCGAGCCACTAGCAGGAGGATCCGAGTCGCTAGCACGAGGAGGCGAGCCGCTAGCAGGATCGTCCCTGACAGAGACAGCAGGTGACTAAGCAAGAAGCAACAAAGGCAAAAAGTATCAAGGTTAAGGACAAAAGTTCCTCACCTGTCGCACTCGACATTGATCACGGGCACCTTGTTATAGATGTTCCACCGTGTCGACACCCGAGGTTTCTTCGCCGGTGGAGGAGGTTTGTATGCCAGAGGAGCCGCGTCTATCACTTCCATGTCCTCCAAAATGGACGAATCTGGAGTAGGAGAAGAACCCGAGGTAACTGCAGGAGCACCGGGTACGTTGGAAGGATCGTCCTTCCCCGCATTCGTGCTCTCGCCAGCAAACTCGAGTTTTCGTTTTCGGATGACTCTTTCGTTAGCTCGAGGGGAAGAGTTGTTTTCATCGTCATCATCGGAAGACTCCTCGGCAAGAGCCTCAGTCGATCGCATCCTGGGCAAATTATTATCTTCCCAGATTGCCTCCGCGGCAACAGATCTCTGGATGCCACGTCCACGATGTGAAGGTAAGACCAACGGATCCGTTCCGTTGGCCTGGGACTCGCCTCAGACTGTGAAGTACCCAGTGAATATCCACGCCTACGGTGTGAAGAAAACCCTGACGGACGCGTTAGGTACCCATCACATTGCAAGAGTCGAGATTTTGTAAGACTCAAGCGGCAAAAATCCGGCTACGCTTGTCGTGGTGGCATCAACGACATATCCATCAAGGATGGAAAAGTTTGTGGAGAAAGGCAACGATGGAGCTCGCGCGGGATTGGGTAGCAAGCACGCAAACACACGCGATGTACCCAGGTTCAGGGCCCTCGTGGTGAGGTAACAGCCCTACGTCCTACTTATCTGGATTCTTATTGCTTAGAACATGGAATCGGGCTACAAGTGATGCTCCTGGAGCTGTCTCGGGTGGCAGCCGGCTGGAAGTCCAAGCCGGCTGGAGGTCGAAGATGATCTTCTACTTTTCTTCTCTGTCTAGTGCTTTGTTACGTGATTTCCCCTGCCTCCCGCAGGAGGCTCTAGCCCGCCTTATATAGGCAACGGGCTAGGGTTTTGGGTTACAAGGAATTTACAAGTTTGCCCTATGACATCACTACAGTACAGGGCCGGCTGGAGCTCGTTGCCATGATTCTGTATAGGAGATGCCCGACAGGAAGTACGGTTCGCCAGGAGTGGTTATGCAGGGATGGCCCACTGGTACGGAACTGTCGGTTGGTTGGTCCGGCTCCAGTTCAGTCGGACGTCCGCGTCCGGGTAGACGCAGGCGGCCCGTTCCAGCCGGCGTAGTGCAGGCGGCTTCACTCAGCCGGCATGAGGAGTTTGAAGGTGTGAGCTTCTTTGGGGTATCCGGGGTTCATCTCCCCAACACTAGCCCCCGAGATCGTGGAGTCTTGCTAGCTTGCTGGGAAGACTTCGTGATCTTCCCCTAATCTGGGTTGTCGTGGTCGAGACGTTGAAGTCAGAGATAGTGCCGGCTGGAACTGGAGCCGGGTGAAGCTGGAGCCGGATGAGGTTGAAGCTCGTGTGCAGAGAGAACCCCACGGGCTCCCTTGATCTTGGCTACATGCTGTTGAAGTTGACGATGGCTTGTTCGGCAATGCAGAGCCGGAACTGGAGATCCTGGCGGCCTCGCATAGCCGGCTTGAGGATTCGGATCGTGGCTTACGTCAGCCACGCTCCCACGTCTTGTCTGTCCGGCAGTTCTCTGCCCAAAGGTAGGGGTGCGTCATCTCGGCTTCAACGGGCAGGATCTTCTGTGGCAACTGCCCGCTTGCGGGATCCTTTGCGGAGGATGTGACGCGTCCGTGCTCCACGTGGCGTGATGAGCGGAGGCGGTTTCGCTGGCCCTCGCTTTAAAAGAGGAAAGAGGGGGAACGACCGGGGTTACCGTTCCCCATTCCCGCTTTGTTTTCATCGCTGTTCTTCGTGCTCCTTAGCGCTCGCCGATCTTCTCCCGCATTCTCGCCATCCTTGTTTCCTCTTCCACTCCGATGGGAAACCGATCATCCATGGCGAGCTCTGGCGCGTGGATGGGGTCAGGCGTGGATGCCCAACACATCCGGAGGCTCCGCCGGGGTCAATTCCTGGGTAGGACGGACGGCGTGGGAGCCCGTGCCCCCGCTCCGGATGAGATTTCGCCGAGGCCCAGGCAGGGTGAGTTCGTTGTCTTTTCGGCTCACTTGGAGAGGGGATTGGGGCTTCCGGCGAGCCCCTTCTTCTCGGAGTTCTTGCGTTTCTACGGACTGCAACCCCACCATTTGGGAGCCAATTGCATCACCCAGTTGTCATGCTTCGTCACGCTGTGCGAGGCGTATCTGGGCATCTGGCCCTGTATGGAGGTGTTCGGCATGTTCTTCTACTTGCGGTCTCAGACGACCGCCGGGCAGCAACGGGATTGTGGCAGCGTCTCCATCTCCGCGAAGAACACGCCGCTGCCCAAGATCTACTTGCCCGATTCCATCAAGAAGTGGCAGGGCACCTACTTCTACGTCCGGAATCTCTCCGACGTTGATCGGATTGGCCTTCCGGCCTTCTCCAACTCGTTGCCGGCGCACAAGTCCTGGAGCCGGAAGCCCTTGGTCGACGAGGCCCTGGAAGTGGTCTTGTTGGGCCGGCTGAAGGAGCTGGTGGACGCCGGCTTGACGTCCAGGGATCTGACCCTGGCGTGGCTGTCCAGGCGGATATTTCCGCTGCAGGCTCGGTCGCACAAAATGTGCTTCTACTCGGGTCCCCGGGATCCCACCCGGGTCAGCATGGAGGTGGCGAGGCCGGACAGCCTGCGCGTGGGCTGCCCGCATCATCACCGACAGAATCGGGCCGAACTGGAAGTTCGGGCTTCCGCCGTTCACTCGCTCGGAACGAGCCCCTGAGGTTAGTCGTTGCTTCTTTGTCTGTCTTCGAATTTTTCTTGTCCGCCTGCCGCCTGACCTAGTCGGCTTGTTGTGCAGCTTTGCGAGCTTCAACGGGCTGAAGATTTTGAGGTTGTCTTCGAGGACGACGTCTACAGTCCTTTTTCTAGGGACCTGACGGCCCTCCTGGAGGCGGAGGACTCCGACGAGCAGACGGAGGAGGAGACGGATGCCGCCGCCGAGGGGGAAGTGGATGACGGCGCCCGTGACGTCCCTGACGCGAGGAGGCCCGCGGACAAGCACGGGGACACCACCGAGTCGTCCGACGGGGGTGCCGATGCTGGCCAAGGCGGGGGAGGTGATGACGACGGCACCTGTGCCCCGACGAGCCCTGTCCCATCGGCTGCCTCCGATTCCGACTCGGCAGCTTACTGGGACGAAGACCTTGAGCGCGCCGCTCCGCCCCCAGTTTCATCGCCCCGCGGTAAGTCTCCTGGGCTCAATGTCACCGAGCAAATTGGCAGTGGCGCGCGCGGTAGTGGACCTCTCCATCGGTTCCGAGCCAGAGTCTGAGAGTTCTTCTTCCGTGCCAGCCTCCAAGCCGGCGCCGTCCTCCCGTAGGACCAAAGAGTTGGAGGCGGTGGCGCGGAAGGCTCTAGCGGTGCCCTCCAAGCAGATTCTGAAGGAGAGGCGGTCGAAGACGGCCGCCGATGTCGATACCGGCCCCGCGTCCCATAAGCGGGGAGGTTCATTCATGAAGCGGGGCGTGCTGCCCGCCAAGAAGCTGTCCTCTGCGTTGTCCCGGCCTACTACAGCCGGTTTGGCGCCCTCCGGGAAATTGGCGGCGGAGAAGCAAGTGGATGCACTACTAGGGAATTGCTTATCGCCGGCGGCCAGAATTAGGCTATCCCCGGCGGTTTGCAAACCGCCGGGGACCACCTCGCCGGTGGTAATACCTTACTGCCGGCGGTTTGCAAACCGCCGGGGGTAAGCCTGGTTAGCGCCGGCGGTTTAGAAACCGCCGGGGATAAGCCAGTTTACCACCGACGGTTTTGCTAAAACCGCCGGGGGTAATATTTACCGCCGGCGCTTTCGAATCCGCCGGGGGTAATATTGCTAAAACCGCCGGTGGTAATACTTTTAGGATTTAAAAAGAAAATCACATGGCCCCATCCCATACATTTCCCACGTGATACTCCAGAACTCACATTGTTCTGATTCCAAAACATGTCTAGCAGCAGTGTATATTTGATTTTACAACCACAGTATAATGAAAATCAAGTATAATCACAAGCACAGTATAATCACACGCACGTCCTGGCCATGTTTCGATCTTCTCAAAGTACTTGACAGGGACGACGCCATCGAAACCCTCAGTTAGTATCACCTTGTTGTCTGAAATGTATAGCTTCATTCCATCTGATAAACAAAGTCAGCGATCAAACATTAGCCTTTGGTGAGATGATGAATGGAGAACTGAATCATTTGCAGCTATTTAAATGCGGCGTGGATACCTTGCATTGCCTTGTTGACATCCAAATATATCAAGATATTAGCACTCCGCCTCATACCTGAAGAAGGCAGGATGTTAGTCCATGATAAGACAGTGGTGGAAGGAACATTATACCACAAGTCGAAAAAAATAGCAGACAGTACAAGTTGATGAACCTAAACGATAGAACAGATATGCTTATAAAATTTGGTAATCCAAAATATGGAAGACCTAAGGACACTTTCTATGAACAATTGTGAAGGCCAAGAGAGCATTTGTACCACCTGTAAATTATATATATGGCCTAGTTTGGGACTTCCAGCCAGCCAAGCATGCACATCAAAGGAGCAGAACCAAGATACTATTGAATTCACGTTTATTAAATACTCCCACAATAATATATATCAGAGCTGATTGGTCGCTGTGCTTTTTTGGATTAAGAAAAAAACACGGTTGCTTAGCACATGTATGTATATGTATAAGTGTTTCTTACAGTTATATTTAATTGCTCTAAATAGCGCATTGTACTTTGTTAGCCATATGAATTTAAGGATGAAGATTTCATTAGTACTTTAACCTTCTGAAGCTATGGGACGATTATAAATGTATTACACCTTAGTAAGAACCCTCTGTTTTGAAAGATTATGCACAATACGATCTCCTAATTTCATATACATAAACCATTTTTGGTATAAGGAGATAGAGAAGGTATATGACTTGAGGTATGAGAGCTGCAGTTTAGAAAGATTGTGAGCATCACGTATCTGTTGGCAGTTTAAACACGATTCAAATGAACAGACTTAGCCCATATAGTTTGCTTCAATGAAGCAGAAGTAGCCATGTTGTACCGAACATTTGCATAGAGAGATATGTTACCTTGATGTGTACCATTGATGCTTATCGATTATTGACTTGATATGAACATTTGAATATTCTGACATTTTTTGCACAATAATAATTTTGTGTTTTATAAGCTTATTGATTGCGTCTCGATGATAGATACATATGCGCTATGCCTAGGAACAAGAATTGCATACATGGTATGTTTTTCTAAATGAGATAATATAAAATATCATTTCACATATTTTCAGAGATAGTTAAGGACAATAAAGATGTTGTCTGCGCATGCGCGCGGGCCACCTTGCTAGTTTGTATAAAGGAACAAACTAAGAAGTGGACTTTAGACCCTCAACAGGTACTCCTGTATGACCCCGCTGAGATTTTATATATGATGTCAATTAAGAAGTATTTGTTCATCTACCTGATCATATTAAGACAAATCTTAAACTCTACAGGATTTCAATATTTATTTTGCATTGGAGTGCAGAATTAGTTGTAGAGCCAAATAGGAATCAGACCTAACATATATAATACACGTAGCACCTCATAAAAAATGTAAAACCTTTAAATAATAGGGCCATTCTTACAATCATACCTATTACTCTCAAATGTAAGACCTAGTTTGGTTTCAGATATCTATTAAGAGTTCAAACATCGGTTCTTGCTTTGTAGAGCGCAACCCAGAGAGGCAACAAAATGCTAGTCACTCATTAAGTATCATACAAAACTAAGCAAAATTTCAACCTGTCGGACAAAAATAAATGGGACTTCATGCTATAGACGCTTACAAGCAACATAGCAAGAAAGAGGAAAATTTAAAAGGTGAAAAGTTCGGAAAGTTTACCTGATTTGTAGAGGAGTCTAGGCTGCAACTATCCCTTGAGTCGGAGAAGAAGAGAACATGGCTGTCTACATAGAAAATTGCAGGGGATAGCCTGCAAGGGGGATTGGTAGGTGTTAATAAAGAGAGATGGATTAAATAAATTGGAGAAGTTCCCTATAGACATTACCATAAACCTCTAGGCACCCTCAATAGTGGAAAGATATTCACTTAAATGGAGCACTTGTATTTGGACCAAAGTTTTAAATAGCGGGAGAAGCTATTTAGCGGCAGCTTCTTCAGCAGCTAAATCAGGATATATCGCAGCTGTATCGCAGCTATATTCATTTAGCGTTTTTGCTAAATCATAAAAAAAAACAAATATTTTGCAGCATATAGACAAAACCACAAACTTTAAACCATATATTACATAACCAACATGTAGCAACAGGACATTGTCCTAATGGGTGTGGAAAATTCAATCGTAGCACACCAAGAATCTCTGAATGCAGCAGTACTAAATCTATATCATCTACAAGCAGTACTGAATGCAGCAAGCATTACTGAATCAATAATCTCTCAATCTGAACCTAAACGTGGTGTGGAAAATTGAAGTAGCACACCATCCAATGACCAATATACATCATGGAGATAAGAGATTATAGAGACTTGCCTGGCAGCGACATTGTTGCCGGGAGCAGCTTGGTTGCAGCCGGTGGTAGAGGCAGTCCAGAACACGCAGATAGTAGATCAAGTCCAGGAGCAGCAGGGAACCGGCCAGCAGCTGTCGAGCAGCTTGGTTCGCCGCCAGGCGCTGCCTGGGTCGCCGCCGAGCGCGGCTTGGGTGAGCAGCGGCGGAGAATGGCCTGGGTCAGCAGAACGACCGGGATCTGGAGCTAGGGTGGCCGGGAGCAGGAGCTAGCACGGCCGTGTCGTCCGCGCCGCCATGGTCGCTGCTGCTCGTGTTCTGTTCTTTGGAGGAGAGACGGGGAAAGTGAATTGGGGGCTAGGGTTGCGAGCGGGTGGGTTATCTACTTCGGCGAAATAATTGGGCCGCGCCCGCGCGGCCGCGCCAGGCGGATGAAAATTTTCACCAAATTTTTTTGGGCCCGAGCGGGACGCTATAGCGGGTAAATCTATCCCTGGCGGTTTTGGTTGGAACCGCCGGCCATAACTGCTGTTATCCCTGGCGGTTTAATCCTAAACCGCCGGCGGTAATTTTAAGCCTAGCCGGGGGGCCGTGGCCCAACTTACCCCCGGCGGCCTATATATCGTCCCGCCGGCGGTAAGTCGTTATCCCCGGCGGTTTAAACCCAAACCGCCGGCGCTAAAGGCAGGCCGGCCCATCTGCCTTTACCACCGGCGAAAAAATATTAAACCGCCGGGGGTGAGACATGCGGCTATAAGCCTTTTCCTAGTAGTGATGCCATCGTGGAGGAGGCCAGGACCAAGATCGCCTCGAGGCAAAAGGAGGAGGAGGAGAGGCAGAAGGCTCCCGCCGGTGGAACCAGCGCCCAGGTGGTTAATCCTACTCTTGTGGTTGATCCTGATTATGACTTGAGTATTGAGGATATGGAGAAGGCCATTTATGCGAATCTGGCGTAGGCGGATCTGATCCGGGAGGCGATGGACGCCCACATGACCGTGGAGCAGCTGGCTGCTGCCAAGGAGGCCGAGAGGAGGGCGAAGGCGGAATTGGCCGCCGAGGAGGCCGCGAAGGCCAAGCCTGAGAATGTGGCGGAGCCGGCCGCCCTGGTGCAACCGTCCGACACCCCGGTCGCCCCCATGAAGGCGGCAGAGGCGCCTTCCAGTGGCACGAAGCGGCCACCCAGCGATGCGTCTGCCCCATCCTCGAAGCGCATGCGAAGGAGGAAACCGGAGGTCCTGGGCACGTGCGACGGGTGAGTGTTGGCGTTGGGTAGTTCACCTTGGTGACCAATGTTCTTTGTCGTGATCCTTTTGTCATCGTGCAGGGAGCCGCTTGCGATCGGAGGGGAGAGGGCGGCTGCCGCCACCAGCTCCGGCCCGGAGCCCGCGAAGGAGATCCCCAAGGCGCGGGCGGCTGACCCGCCCTCGGAACCCGCAGAGGCGGCGACGGAGGTGGCGAAGGATGCCGTGGCGCCGTCAGTGGCGCCTCCCCTTGTGGTTAATCTTGAGTCTCGGGCCGCTGGTGACGGCGACGCCGTGATGGTGGATGCCCTTGAGGCGGCCCCCCGGCCGGGAGCTGGGGATGAAGGCAGCTCCTTCCCCCTTCCTTCTCTGGTTGTGGAAGAGACATCCAAGGACACCGCCATGGCGGTGGTGACAAGCTCGCTCCCTGGCCCTCGCCAGGCGACCCTGGAATGCACTCCCCACTACACTGGTCCTACACCAGATAGGTTGGACGCGTCGGGGCACTTTCCCCTGGCGGCGCTGATGGAAAAGAGGGCGAAGGACCAGCTGGCCGACGCCACACTGCTTCGCTCGTCGGTGGAGTATGCGCTTGGCAGTGCCGCCAAAGAAATCGCGGAGCTTAAGCGGGAACTCGATGCTGCCAAAGGTACAATCTGGTTCTCCTGCCATCCTTGTCCTTGGTGTTTTCGTTCTTTCTTCGGTTTCATGACTTGTTGCTGACCGTGTTTCGTTAGGTGATCCCAACTCCCTCGCCGGCTTGAAGAAGCAGCTATCCGTTTCTGTCCCTCTGACCGTGCTCAACGAGAAGCTGAAGGAGAAGGATGCAGCTCATGCGCTTTCTGTGGTTGATCTCCAGTCGGCGGCAGAGGTCTCCGAGGAGCGCCGCCTCGAAATTGCTCGGCTGGTTGAAGAGGTGAAACAGTTGCAGGAAGCAGGGAGGCAGAGGGAGAGTGAGGTTGAAACCCTTCGAATGAATGGGGAGGACCTGAGGCTCAAGATGAGGGAAGCCGTGAGCACACGTGATGAAACCGCTAATGCGGCCAGAGGACGCGAGCTTGAGCACGAGCAACTCATGAGCAGCCTCGTCTCTGAAGCGGAGCGCGTCAACAAAATCATTCTTGGTAAAACATCTTCCCCTTTTCTTCATCCCATCGGCGGCCTCTCCTTTCTGATCTTGCTTGCTTGACTTATAGGCTTCTATCCCGAGGCGGACGTTCAAGTCCAGAAGGCTGTAGCCTCCGCACATGCGTTGCCCGAAACCTCCGGTGCTGCTGCTGGAGCGTTGCCGTCTGCCGCTTCCCGTCTTCAACAATTTTCTCAAGAATTCAAAGTGCTAAAGGATGCAGCTGGTGGCGTGCTTGAGAACCTGTGGCCTGATTCTCCTCTCCCGACAACTCTGAGCGAACTGTCGAGCCGCCTCGACGGGGCTTCTGCCGGAATTGACGAACAAGTGGACATGGCGGCTCGAGGCGGTAGCGACATGGCACTGGCCCTGGTGAAATCTTGGTATCCTCAGGTGCAGGTGGACATGCTGGCTGGAGGCTTCCGCACGGGCACATCACTTGAAGGTCTTCGCCCGGAGATTTGTATGGCCTCGGAGCGGATCGCCAAGGCGGTGGATCTGACCCAGCTTGTGCCTGCCGAACCGTCCTCAGCGGAACGTCCGGCTGAAGACGCTGGAGCCGGCGACACAGCTGCCGCCATTGATACCGCTACTGCCTGATTTACTTACTTCCCTGGGATGCCAGGCGTAATTGTAGAACTTATCATTTTGGGTTTGGTGACTGTCTTGATGTGCTACCTGTCGTAACGTTAATCTGTTCTCTGTTGTTAGCTGCTGTCTTGAGTATCATTTTCTTTTGTGATTGTTGGGCCTTTGTGCTAGAATTTGTGTTCGCCTTGGTGATGATAGTCACCATGTCTAGCCCCCGAATTTTGGGCCGGCTTGAGTATCAAGCCGGGTCGAAATTTTATGTCTTTTGCTTGTCTTGCGCTTTCTTCCATTGTTTTGATAACGTGCCGCCCCCGAATCTCTGACTTGGGGTGTAATAGTTGAACGTCCGGGTGCGCGGAGCCGGCTTGGCGGTTGCACAGCCCCCGGGTCTTTTCTTGCCGGCCGACGGCGTGGCAGCCCCCGAGTCCATGACTCGGGGTGTTTGTTCGTCCGGGTCTGCGGAGCTGGCCTGGCGGCTGCGTAGCCCCCGAGATTTTTCTGCCGGCTGACGGCGTGGCAGCCCCCGAGTCCGTGACTCGGGGTGTTTGTTCGTCCGGGTGCGCGGAGCCGGCCTGGCGGCTGTGTAGCCCCCGGGATTTTTCTGCCGGCTGACGGCGTGGCAGCCCCCGAGTCCGTGACTCAGGGTGTTTGTTCGTCCGGGTGCGCGGAGCCGGCCTGGCGGCTGCGTAGCCCCCGGGAATTTTCTGCCGGCTGACGGCGTGGCAGCCCCCGAGTCTGTGACTCGGGGTGTTTGTTCGTCCGGGTGCACGGAGTCAAAAGAATGGATTAGGGTTTCGTGGGGTGTAAAGTCCCCCACGGTGATCTATATATATGTGCTCAGCAGGTACAATACAATTAGGAGTCGTACACAACACGTACGCTTTCCTATATACAACAACCGTATTTAACACTCCCCCTCAATCTGAACTTGTACAAAATAAGTTAAGATTGGTTTTAAAACGGCTTAACATCTGCTGAGTTGCTGGCTTGGTAAACACATCAGCCAACTGATCACCGGAGGAAATAAACCTGACTTGAAGAGCTCCAGCTGCTACTCGTTCACGGACAAAGTGAAAATCAACTTCGATATGCTTTGTGCGAGCATGAAAAACTGGGTTCGCTGTCAGGTATGTGGCCCCAAGATTATCACACCACAGAATAGGAGAACGCTGCTGCTTTACACCAAGTTCCTTGAGCAAGGACTCCAACCACATGGCTTCAGCAGCTCCATTTGCCAATGCTTTGTATTCTGCCTCAGTACTAGATCTCGAGACAGTAGGCTGTTTCTTCGAACTCCAAGAAATCAAGTTCGGACCTACAAAGACGGCAAAACCTCCTGTGGACCGTCGATCATCAACGCAACCAGCCCAATCCGCATCAGTAAACACACTAATGCCAGTGGAAGAAGATCTTCGAAACTGCAAGCCAGTGTTGATCGTACCCTTCACATATCTCAAGATGCGCTTCACAGCTTCCCAATGTACCTCCGTTGGTTGTGAGAGAAACTGACACACCTTGTTAACAGCAAAAGAAATGTCCGGACGAGTGAGGGTCAAATACTGAAGTCCCCCCACAACACTGCGATATCGAGTCGCATCATTAGTGCCAAGAACAGGTCCACTGTCACGAGCAAGCTTCTCACCAGTGGCTAGCGGAGTAGAAGCGGAGTTGCAATTCTCCATGTTAACCCGATGTAGAAGATCTAACGCATACTTGCGTTGTGTGAGACTCATTCCCCCTGAATTGCAGGAGGCTTCTAATCCAAGGAAATAATCCAACACACCAAGGTCCTTGATGGGAAAACTGGCAGACAAGGCAGCCACCAGATGATCAATGGCAGCAGAAGAAGATCCAGCAATAACTATGTCGTCAACATACACAAGCATATACAGCTGAATACCTCCTTGAGAGAACACGAACAAGGAAGTATCTGCCTTGGAAGCCGTGAAACCAAGCTGCAGAAGTCGCTCACTGAGACGAGAATACCAGGCCCGGGGAGACTGTTTCAAACCATAAATAGCACGCTGAAGCTTGCAAACATGTGAGGGAAACTGTGAGTCTTCAAAACCCGGGGGCTGCTGCATATAGACCTCCTCTGTAAGGTAGCCATGAAGAAATGCATTGCTGACATCAATCTGGCGTAAACTCCATCCTCGGGAAACAGCCAAAGAGAGCACCAGCCGAACGGTTTGTGGTTTGACGACTGGACTGAAAGTGTCCCCATAATCAATGCCGTGTTGCTGCGTAAAACCTCTCGCGACAAGACGTGCTTTGTGCTTGTCAATAGAGCCATCAGGGCGATGTTTGGTCTTGAAGATCCATTTGCAACCGACCAAGTTGACATGACGAGGCCGTGGCACAAGAGTCCAAGTACCATTTTGACGAAGAGCAATGAACTCAGCAGACATGGCATCACGCCACGCAGGTTCACGAAGAGCCTCTCGGTGAGAAAGAGGAGCAGCAAAGAAGGCACGACGACGGGAGTCATAACGAACCGTGCCATCGGTGTAGGTCTTCTCACGACGAGTAGCATCGCGAAGATGGGTGATCATGCCATGACCTGGAGGTGCAGCCGAACTAGCAGCGTCAGCAGAAGGAGCAGCTGCCGCGACAGGAGAAGGAGCCACGGCAGGCTGCCGCGCAGCCTCGGCAGGCTGCCGCGCAGCCTCGGCAGGCTGCCGCGCAGCCCCGACAGGCGAGAGCTGTGCCGCGGCAGGATCCACGGCAGAGCCTGCAGAATGCGAGGGAGAGGGCACCTCAGCAGCATCGTTCTCTGGTTCGGCACCACGCTCAGGAGCAGCATTGAATGATGACTCCTCTGTAGCTGATCCACGCTCCGGAACCTGTATCACTGGAGCAACAACTGGAGAAGTGACGTCAGTAGACAAAAGGGACAAGTCGTAATTTCGCACATGATCACTCGTAGCCGGTTCGGACAATGGAAAAGTGATGGCATGCTCAAGAGAGGAGATATCAACGATAACACCAGGAGTCGCAAACGGAAAAACAGATTCATCAAAGACAACATCCCTAGAAATATAGATGCGACCTGTAGACCGATCCAAACACTTGTACCCTTTATGCATTGGACTGTAACCCAGGAAGACACACATTTTGGAACGGAAAGCAAGTTTATGTGTGTTATATTTGCGAAGACTAGGCCAGCAGGCACACCCAAAAATGCGAAGAAAGGAGTAGTTGGGTGGAACATGAAACATACGAGTGATAGGTGCCTCTTGATTAAGGACAGGTGTAGGCATGCGATTTATGAGATAACATGCAGTCAGAAAAGCCTCATCCCAATAACGAAGTGGGAGAGAAGCATGAGCAAGAAGAGCTAGACCAGTTTCGACAAGATGCCGATGTTTACGTTCTGCAACACCATTTTGCTGAGACGTATGAGGGCAGGATACGCGATGAACAATACCCGTGCGCTGAAAATAACGATGGAGCTTGTGGTATTCACCACCCCAATCCGATTGAACTGCCTTGATCTTAGAACTCAAAAGGCGCTCGACATATGTTTGGAAAGCATAAAACACATTCTCAACATCAGATTTATGCTTAAGAAGATAGATCCAACAAAAACGCGTATGATCATCGATAAAACTAACATAATATTATAACCTCCAGAGGAGGAAATAGCAGGACCCCAGACATCTGAGTGAATTAAATCAAGAGGCATAGTGGACACACGAGTTGAAGCAGAATATGACAACTGACGACTTTTACCACGCTGACACGCATCACAAACTAAAACATTGTCTGACTCAATGGAACTAGAAATATTGTTTTTGCTAACAATTGACTGAACTATTTTATTTGTAGGATGCCCAAGACGCCGATGCCAATGCGCCAAACTAGCTTTGCCAGCGGAGAGAGCTTGGCGAGAGGAGGATGTAGCCCGGCTAAACGGAATTGGGTATAGACCGCCATGGCTTCTACCGTGAAGAAGAATTCGCCTCGTGGCCTTGTCCTTGACACAGAAAAAATGACGGTGAAACTCAACAAACACGTCATTATCACAAACAAGGCGGTAAACAGATAGGAGGTGTTGGCGAAGATGGGGAACATGAAGGATATTTTGTAATCTAAGAGAAGAACCGGCTAAAAAGGAGTGACCAATGTTTGAAATTGACAAACCTGTGCCATTGGCCACCTGAACCTGGTCCTTTCCGGCGTAGCGTTCATGGACTGGAGGCGCTCAAGCTGGCTGGTGAGATGCTCGGTCGCCCCCGAGTCCATCAGCCATGGAGGTGGAACATTGCTGGAGCTCGTTGATGCAGCGTTGGCGGAGCGCGGCTGGAACTCCGGGTTGAAGCGGTTTTTGCACTCCCGCGCCTCGTGTCCCCAGTAGTAGCAAATCTGGCAGCGAGGCCGGTTCTTCCCGCGACCATTGCCGTTGCGACCGTTGCCGCCATTGCGGTGATAGTCGTTGTTGCGGGAGTCGTTCCCACCATTGCGGTTGGAGCCGTCGTAGTGACGGTTATCTCCACCTCCACCTCCAGAGTTAGGGCGAGAAGCGCTGCCCTGTCCCTGCTGAGTGTAAGGAGTGGGAGGGCGCCCACCGGTGCCTTGATTGGATGGCGGGTAGTAGGGGCGCGGCTGGCTAGGGTTGTTGTAGGAGCCAGACCGCGAGGCGGCGTTGCCGACGTGACCCACTCGTCGGGGGCCTGGGATTGCTGCGCACACAGGCCCTCGTAGCTGAGGATGTGGGAGTAGAACGAGGTGAGAGAAACCTCCTCCATGTCGCGCAACATGGACGCAGCGACAGGATTGAAATCGGGACCAAGCCCGGTGAGCATCTGATCGATGATCTCCTCGTCGGAGAGTTTGGCCCCAGCAGCGGCCATCTGATCGGCGAGGACCTTCGCCTGGTCCATGTAGGCGCCGGCAGAACCGGTTCTCCGGAGGGCCTGGAACTGCCGCCGGATGTGCCTAACATTGGCACGAGTTTGAGCACCAAACATGGTGTGGATGGCAGTCCACACCGCGGCGGCCGTGGTCTTGCCAATCATCTGCTGGGCGATGTCCGGCCCGATGGATCCGAGAAGCAGCCCGAGCACGCGCTGATCACGCGTCCACCACGCGGCATACTCGGGATTGGAGACGGAGGTGGCGGCATCACCCGTACCTTGGGTGATCATCTTCTCTGGCGGCGCTGCAGTGCCGTCGAGGTGGCCGTGGAGCCCAGCACCGGCGAAGTTCGGCACGGTGAGGGATCGCCAAAGCATGAAGTTGCTCCGGTCGAGGATCACTTGAGGCGGAGGAACAGCGATCGCGGTGGTGGTGGGTGTGGGTGCAGACACGATCGGCCCGAGGACCGTGGAGAGCTGGAGCGCCGAGGAGGAGGACATCTCGACGACGGCGGCTGCGAGGAATGACAGCGGCCAATGGAGCTCGAGGCGGCGGCGCCGATTAGGGTTTTGCGGCGTCGGCCTGTTTGGCTCTGATACCAAGTCAAAGGAATGGATTAGGGTTTCGTGGGGTGTAAGTCCCCCACGGTGATCTATATATATGTGCTCAGCAGGTACAATACAATTAGGAGTCGTACACAACACGTACGCTTTCCTATATACAACAACCGTATTTAACACACGGAGCCGGCCTGGCGGCTGCGCAGCCCCCGGGAATTTTCTGCCGGCTGACAGCGTGGCAGCCCCCGAGTCCGTGACTCGGGGTGTTTGTTTCGTCCGGCTGCGCGGAGCCGGCTTGGCGGCTGCGCAGCCCCCGGGAATTTTTTGCCGGCTGACGGCGTGGCAGCCCCCGAGTCCGTGACTCGGGGTGTTTGTTCGTCCGGGTGCGCGGAGCCGGCCTGGCGGCTGCGCAGCCCCCGGGAATTTTCTGCCGGCTGACGGCGTGGAAGCCCCCGAGTCCGTGACTCGGGGTGTTTGTTCGTCCGGGTGCGCGGAGCCGGCCTGGCGGCTGCGCAGCTAGGCCTGCAAGAAAAGCTCGAGGATCGTGAGCGGCTCGAGATCGACTCGCTTTTTAGCTCGACTCGAGATCGATTCGAAAAGAAATGAGCAGAGTATGAGCTGTCTTTTATAGCTCGACTACAAAACGAGCTGATCTTGAGCGAGCGCTAGCTCGCTCGAATTCAGCTCTATAGCTCGAAATAAAATAATTATATATAATTATTCTGCCATTTATCAAAAGGAAATAGGATAATTTGCTACCTTATTTGTTGTTAACTGAATTTTCTTTCGTTCTACGTGCAACCAAATCTAGAAGGTTAAATAAAAGAAGAAATTTAGCCATTAATTTACGTGGTATGTCCCTAGAATAGGCTACCATATAACGCCTGGACAAAGTTTGACCATATATTACCTTCTCTACCATGGATACACTAACACCTACGATCTATGCACAACCATAGAACTTTTATGAACTTTGTCCATTAATTTGTTATCCCAACTAGATGTATGTCGTGAGTTTTGTCTTATGCAATCATCACATTCTTTTCTTTTGAAGAATTTTATATCACCACGACTTTTGTTGAAAATGTATCTTATTGTGTTTTGTTATGATGTCGTTGTGGTTTAAATTGTATAAAATAATTGGCCAGAAATATAGGAATTTCACTGTCTTTCTTAGCTCGAAACTCGCTCGAGATCGACTCGAGATCGTTACGAGCTGAGCATGAGCCAATTTTATAGCTCGACCCTAAACTCGACTCAGTTTGAACTCGCTCAAATTTTTGTATGAGCTGAGCTGAGCCGAGTATAACTCGCTCGAGATCGATTCGTTTGCAGCCCTATGCGCAGCCCCCGGGAATTTCTGCCGGCTGACGGCATGGCAGCCCCCGAGTCCGTGACTCGGGGTGTTTGTTCGTCCGGGTGCGCGGAGCCGGCCTGGCGGCTGCGCAGCCCCCGGGAATTTTCTGCCGGCTGACGGCGTGGCAGCCCCCGAGTCCGTGACTCGGGGTGTTTGTTCGTCCGGGTGCGCGGAGCCGGCCTGGCGGCTGCGCAGCCCCCGGGAATTTTCTGCCGGCTGACGGCGTGGCAGCCCCCGAGTCCGTGACTCGGGGTGTTTGTTCGTCCGGGTGCGCGGAGCCGGCCAGGCGGCTGCGCAGCCCCCTGGAATATTCTCGTCTCCTCGGCTTCGCCGCCCCTTGCGCTGGTGTCCACGTGTCGCCTACAGACGGGGTGTTGACGGTTGAGCTTCCTCAGGTCCCCTTATAAATAGCGGTGCGGGGTGCGCTTCTCTTGCTTCATCTTCTCCTCCACTTTGCTCCTCCTTTGCCCAGGCATGGCGCTGAAGAAAGAGACCGAGGTGGAGCTTCCCGTTGTGGCCAAGTGTAGCCGGGGGCGTCCGCCAAAGAAAGACACCGGGGGGTCCTCCAATGCGGCGGCGAAGCGCGGCAGGGGCCGGCCGCCAAAGCTCGAACGCGGCGGCGACGGAGATACCGCCGTTGCGGTGACTGGTGGTAACCGGAGCCCCTCGCCTGCCCGCTCGGAGTCTCCTGTTGTTGTCTACTGGGACGAGTTCCCCATTTCGGAGTTTCTCTTGACGCTGTATGAGCCTATCCAGCGCATCCAGTGGCTCCCTCGGGACGTCGCCGACGCACTTGAGGGGGAGGGCCCCTTCACGTTTCTTCTTCATCGGGTTGGAGCCCGTCAAGGGCCTTGGGAGGTGCACGCTCGCATCATCGCCAGCCAAGAAGGTGGAGCAGTTCGCCGGCGGGCTGAGTTCTTCTCCGGGTGGAAAACTTTCGCTAAGTTCTTCCGCCTGGAGCCTCCCTTCATCCTCCACTTCCAGCTGAAGCGCCAGACTGGGGTCCTCTACGTCAAGGTCTTCGACGGCTCCCTGTGCCTCAAGGAGTGGGAGGAGAGCGATGACGATATGACTCCACCTCCTGCTTAGCTTTAGGTTATCTTGTAGCCGGCTTGGCTTGTAGGCGAGGTTGTCCGCCTGTGGACTTCCTTCTTTTGTTTATGTAATCTGCTTCCGGCTGTAAGACCTTGCTTATGATATTGAACATCACTTGCTTTTGTTCTTGCGGTTGTGCGCTGTTGACCGGCTTGATCTTTTATGTGTCGTCCTGTGTCCGGGTTTAATTCTCCGGAGCCGGGAAGCGGCATTTTTGTGCGGGGGATGAAATGACAGTGTGGTTAGCCTGCTCTTTCGATTTGGGGAATACTTTGACTTAGCTTAGCTCAATTTTGCACTCGCTTGTAGCCTTTCCCGCCGCCATTCGTGTGCACTTCACCGTCAAGCGGGATCATGCACACTACTATAACGTTAGGATCCGGTTTGTTGGCTAGAGTTTTCTGAGCCGGCAACGATTTCTGTTTCTTACGTCTTTCGCATACAGTCAGCCTCCATCTTGTTCTCTTGCCGGCCTTAACTGGACTCAAAGAGTTAGCCGTTTAGCGTTGTGTAGTTAATCGTCCTTAATAGGAGAAGAAGTTGCCGACTGCCGGCTTGGCCGAGTTTGCAGAATAGCGATTTTCCAGCCGGCAGTGCTTTCCCTTAAGCGTTTTTCACGTGGCTGGCCTCCTCCATCTTATTCTCTTGCCGGCCTTAACCGGATCCGAAGAGTTAGCCATTTAGAGATTAGCCACGCTACACGGCCGCTGAAGGCAAGCTTGCCGGCTGCCAGAGCAACCGGAAAAGAAATGCGGAAAACATTTGCGATAATTTTTTCTCATGTGCTCATCATTCTCATTTCTTTATTGATAGAATGGGTGATACATACATGGTTCTTTCTCAAGTGTAGAATCGACGCAAGAGTGAAGCGTTCCATGGCCTTTCCGTTTCATCGCCTTCCTTGTCCATCGTGTCCTTCTTGTGCTCACGGGCGTCGATCAAGTAATAGGCATCGTTGATGAGCGCTTTGCTTACGATGAATGGTCCCTCCCAAGGTGATGATAGCTTGTGCATGTTCTTTGTGTCTTGAATTAGCCGGAGCATGAGGTTGCCTTCGCGGAAGCGGACAGGTCTGACCTGCCGGCTGTGGTAGTTGCGCAACTGCTGCTGATAAATCACCGACCTTGACTCGGCAAGCTGGCGCGCTTCTTCGAGTAGGTCCATCCCGTCTTCATAGGCTTGATTTGCTTCTGCTTCCGTGAATAAGACGATTCGAGGTGCGTCGTGCTCGATGTCGGTTGGTATGACGGCTTCAGCCCCATGGACGAGGAAGAAGGGGGTGAAGCCGGTTGAGCGATTCAGAGTTGTCCTTAGGCTCCAAAGGATGGAAGATAGTTCTTCTTCCCATGCGCCGGCTGCCCGCTCAAGCGGTTCGAGCAACCGAGGCTTGATGCCGGATAGGATGAGGCTGTTTGCCCGTTCGACTTGCCCATTTGATTGCGGGTGCGCGACGGAGGCGACGTCGAGCCGGATGCCGGTCCTGCCGCAAAACTTGGCGAATTCTCCCTTGACAAAGTTTGACCCATTGTCCGCGATGATGCTGTTGGGGTAGCCGAAACGGTAGATGATGCTCTTGAAGAACTTGACAGCTGTTGGTCCATCCAACTCTTTGATCAGTTTGGCTTCAATCCATTTCATGAACTTGTCGACGGCTACCAGCGGTTGTGTCATGCCGCCACTAGACCTCCTGAGCGGGCCAACCATGTCCAGTCCCCAGACGGCAAACGGCCATGTGATTGGGATTGTCTTGAGTGCTGAAGCCGGCGTGTGCTTCTGCGTTGCGAATCGTTGACAGCCGTTGCAGAGCCGGACCAGCTGGTTTGCATCAGCCAGCGCAGTCGGCCAGTAGAAACTGTGCCTGAACGCCTTGGCCACGATTGCTCTTGATGATGCGTGATGGCCGCATTCGCCTTGATGAATTTCCTTGAGGATCTTGATTCCTTCTTCTTGGCTCACACAACGCTGGAATATTCCAGAGACACTGCGCTTGTACAACTCGTTGTTGATGATGGTGTAAGCACTTGCTCGGCATTTGATTTGTCTGGCGACGAGCTCGTCCGCCGGGAGTTCGTCATTGGCGAGGTAGGCGAGGAAGGGTTGGGTCCATGGCGGAGCTTCTTCGATGACGAGGACCTCGACGGCTTCCGGCTTGCCTGGAGCCGGCCCGGCCGGCTCCACGCCCGGCGGCATCCGGATGGAATCGGAGCCTGTACACGGCGTGATGGATGGCTTGTACAGCTTCTCGAGGGCGACGCCGGGTGGGATTCCTCGCGGAGAGAGCCAATGTTCGCCAAGGTATCAGCTGCTTCGTTGTTGGAGCAGTGGATGTGGTGGAATTCACATCCGTCGAAGCATCCCGCGAGTTGCTGGACGAAGAAGCGGTAGGCGGCCATGTTGGGGTCCTTGGCGTCCCAATGACCGGTGGTTTGCTGGACCACCAAGTCGGAGTCGCCATAGCAGAGGATCCGCTTGATGTTCATGGCTTTGGCGAGCTTGAGGCCGTGCGCGAGAGCTTCATATTCGGCTACGTTGTTGGACGCCGTGAAGTGGATTTGTAGCACGTATTCGAGCCGGCACCCCTTGGGAGAGGTGAGGACGACTCCGGCGCCGAGTCCCCAGTATCTTTTGGAGCCATCGAAGTGCATGAGCCAATGCTGGCCGGAATCAGGTGGCGGTGGTACGTGATCCGTCTCCGTCCAGTCGGCGAGGAAATCAGCCAGCTCCTGTGACTTGATCGTCGTTCTCTTGTCATATTCGACTCCGTGCGCCGTCAGGATGATCGCCCATTTCGCGAATCTGCCGGTTGCGTCCTTGTTGCCTATGATTTCGGCGAGTGGAGCATCGCTTATCACCTTGATTGGGTGCTCCTGGAAGTAGTGCTTCAGCTTCTTCGTTGCCATGTACACGCCGTATACGAGCTTCTGATAGTGCGGGTAGTTTTGCTTCGACTGCGAGAGCACCTCACTGAGGTAGTAGACTGGCCGCTGCACCGGCCGCTGCTTGCCGGCTTCCTCTCGTTCCACCACCAAGACGACGCTGACGACCCGGTTGGAGGCGGCGATGTACATGAGTATGGGCTCCTTTGGAGCCGGCGGTGCTAGGACCGGGGTGGTGGCCATCGCACGCTTAAGCTATCTGAAGGCGGCGTCGGCTGCATCGCTCCAGACGAACTTGTCCGTTTTCTTCAGCAAGTGGTACAGCGGGAGGGCCTTCTCTCCCAGCCAGCTGATGAAGCGGCTGAGGGACGCCAGGCAGCCGGTGAACCTTTGGATGTCCTTGATGCTTCTCGGTTGTCGCATGTGTTCGATGGCGGCGATCTTCTCCGGGTTGGCCTCGATTCCCCGTGCCGACACCAGATTGCCGAGTAGCTGCCCGGCTGGAACGCCGAACACGCATTTCTCCGGGTTGAGCTTCATCTGGAAGCGGCGCAGGTTGTCGAAGGTTTCTTTGAGGTCGGCGAGTAGAGTGTGCTTCTCCTTGGTCTTGATGACGACGTCGTCGACGTAGGCGTGAACGTTGCGACCAATTTGGTCGTGCAAGCATTTCTGCATGCAACGCTGGTATGTCGCCCCCGCGTTCTTCAGGCCGAATGTCATGGTGGTGTAGCAGTACGGGCCGTAGGGGGTGATGAAAGCGGTCTTGAGCTGGTCGTCCGGATTCAGCGGAATCTGGTGATAACCGGAGTAGGCGTCGAGGAAGGACAGGAGGGCGCAGCCGGCTGTGGAGTCGATCACTTGGTCAATTCGTGGCAATGCGAAAGGGTCCTTGGGGCAGGCCTTGTTGAGGTGAGTGTAGTCAATACACATCCACCACCGCTTGTTCTTCTTCTCTACCAGCACTGGGTTGGCTAGCCATTCTGTGTGTTGTACTTCCATGATGAAACCAGCTGCAAGCAACCGGGCTATCTCTTCTCCTATTATCTTTCTTCTTCCCTCCGCGAAGCGACGCAGAGACTGTTTTACTGGCTTGGCATCTGGCCGGATCATGTAGAGAGTGCTCGGCGAGTTCCCTCGGTACACCAGGCATGTCCTTGGGGGACCACGCGAAGATGTCCCGGTTCTCACGGAGGAACTCGACGAGCACGCTTTCCTATTTGGGGTCCAGGCTCGCCCCACGGTGACGAACTTGGACTTGTCGCTGTCGTCGAAGTAGATCTTCTTAGTATCTCGTGTCGCCTGGAAGTTCGACTCGCTATCCGGCTTGGCCGACACCGGTATCTCCAGCTTCTCTTCGCTGGCCTTGCGCTTGAATTGTCGCATTTCCTCGTTGCAGACCATGGTCTCGGCCACCTTCGCGCTGTCGGTGGCGCAGGCGATGGAGCGCTTGTAATCTCCGGAGACGGTGATGATTCCGCGTGGGCCTGGTAGCTTCATCTTGAGGTAGGCGTAGTGAGGTACCGCCATGAACTTGGCGAGCGCCGGCCGCCCAAGTATGGCGTGGTAGGCGCTGGTGTGGTCAACCACCTCGAAGGAGATGGTCTCGCGGCGGTGGTTGCCCTTGGTGCCGAATAGGACATCAAGCCGGATGAGCCCCATGGATGAGCCGGCTCGCCCTGGCACAATGCCGTGGAAGACCGTCCGGCTGGGGGTCAGGCTGGACTCGGAGACGCCCAGCTTCTCCAGTGTGTCGCGGTAGAGGATGTTGATGCTGCTGCCTCCGTCGATGAGGACGCGTGAGAAGGTGCAGGCGCGCTTGGGGGAGATGATCATGGGCTACAGGAATAGAGCATAGCCGCCTGGATGTGGCATCAGCTCCGGGTGGTCACTGCGATCCCACGTGATGGCTCCTTCCGACCAGTTGAGATACTGGGGGACGGGTGGAACCACAGCGTTCACCTCCTTGAACCGTTCTCGCTGGCTTCGCTTGTCGTCGCACTCGCTGACGAACACAATGTAGGCCGCATCCGGATTCCGGTATCCGTTAGGTTCCCCTGGTGGTGGAGAGGGGAGACGCTCCCTCCTTTGGTCTTCGCGTCGGCGGTCATCGTGATCCCTGTCTTCGCGCCGCCTGTCGTCGCGCCTCCGGTCATCCCGTCCGGCTTCGTCCAGAGGCGGAGGCGGATTTCCCCGCTCGTATGGTGGCGGCCTTCGACGGCCAAGGTTGCATTGTCTGACGGTGTGGTTTGCCAGCCGGTCTCCATGGTTTCGGCATGGCTGGTCGAGTAAGAACTCGTAGCTGTTCCTCGTCCTTGTCCGGCACATGTCGCCGCTCGTCCGCATGCGGCGGTTGTCGAAGCCTCCTGCCGGCCTTCCCTCGGTGGTGGCGATGACCTTGGACTCGACGCGGTCGTCAGCGGACTTGCGCTTGCCGGATGCGTCGGAATCACACCGGGTTGATCTTCCTCCCTCCTGGTTCTCCGTCCGGATGCGGCGTGCAGCCGGCTCCGTTGTGATGATTCTTCCGGCTTCGTCGAGTCGGATCGGGTTGGTCATGCCCACAGTCGGCGGTGGCGTACTCGTCGGCGATTGCCATGAGCTCCGCCATGGTCTTCGGGCTTTTCCTCAGGAGCCTATGCTTGAGCAGCGTCTAATCCCGGCAACCTTGAATGAAGTACTGGACGGCTTGGAGCTCGAGGATCCCCTCGCAGGAGTTGCGTAGGATAGTCCATCGGGTGCGGTAGGCACGGTCCGACTTGCCTTCCTTCTGCTTGCACAACGCGAGCAGCTGTGCGTTGCCGGGGCGCAAGTAGGTGCCGGTGAAATTGCGGTTGAACACCTCCTCGAAATCCAACCAGTTGTTGACGCTTTCAGCCGGCAGGCTGTTCAGCCAGGTCCGAGCCGATCCCTGGAGCATGAGAGGCACGTAGCGTACGGCCACCCGCTTGTTGCCGCCTGCGATGTTGACTGCTGTGACGTAGTCGGCGAGACAGTCCTCCGGCTTCGCGGTCCCGTTGTACTTGGGTGTGTCCCTTGGTAGGGTGAATCCCCTCGGGAACTGCTCGGTCCGGATGCGAGGTCCGAATCAGCGATGTGCGGCGATGTCCTCTTCTTCGATGATGCTTGATGCCTTGAGCGCGTCGATGCGGTTGCGCGCGTCGTTGCCCGTTTCAGGCCCCAGTGGCCCCAGGCGCTGGTCGATGGTGACCTTGTGTCCGATTCGCTCCTTGACGCTGCGGCCGGCATGCCGCTCGTTCCGGTCGCCGTCTTCACGTCGCCCAGCCGGATCGCGGCCATGATCACGAGGATGTGAACTCGCGCTCCTCTCGCGATGAGCTCGTGGTTGCTTGTCCTTCGCCCTGCCGCGGCTCGTGGATGACGCCTCGGCACCCTGCTTGGACTTGCCGGCTGCGTCGTAGCCTGGAGGCGGCTCGTGATGCTCCCGGCTCGCCGTTGCCTCGGTTTCGCGTTGTTGCCGGTTAGCCGTGGCGATGAGCTCTTGGACTCGGCGTGCTTGTTGACGTAGCTCCTCGCCTTGAAGATGGGGTAGTTCTGCTGCTGCCGCCTCCGCAGCCTTCATGTTTTGCACCGGGCAGCTGTACTCGGGCAAGACGATGTCCGAATGCTCGTGCGGCTGGCCGGCACGGTTCAGGGCACCGCCAAGATCCCCTCCTTTGCGCCTAACTTCGTCCAGCTTCTCCGTGTTGCCTCTTGCCAGCTCGAAGCCGTGGACGGTGTTGTACTCGCGCATCGTGGCGTTGAGTCGGCGTTGTGTCGATGCGAGGTGGAGAGCCTTGTCGTATATCTGTTGACGCATCCTCTCGAGATCAGCTGCCGCCTTGGCTGCATCCGTACCCGACGCGATGGGGGTGCTCAGCAACTCGAAGTCGGCCTCAAGGTTGCGCTGGAAGCGAGTGGGTTCTCCAGCTTCATGAACAGTTGTGGCGATGCCACCTCCTGCCGCCACGTGCTCGACCATGTGCACCTCGGCGTAGACGTTGAGCTTGGCGTCGTCGCATGAGCCGAGGTAGCCGAAGGCGAGGTCGCTGTCGCGGATGCCGGCATCAAAGACAGAAGGAGCCAAGCACGAGTAGACCTCCTCCGGGTACTCCTTGGCGGCGACGGCGACGTAGACGTGGAAGTCGCCGAGGGTGACGACGGTGCCTCCGCTGGTGAAGCCCACATCGGCGTAGCTCCTGGTGTTCTCGAGGACGCACCCGATGGATCCGATGGCGAGCACGAGGCCGGAGACGACCCGCTGATCATCTACGGTCCGGGATCCCGCGCAGAACGTGATTCCGCTCGCCGCTAGCCCCACGGTGGGCGCCAAATGTCGTGGTGGCATCAACGACATATCCATCAAGGATGGAAAAGTTTGTGGAGCAAGGCAACGATGGCGCTCGCGCGGGATTGGGTAGCAAGCACGCAAACACACGCGATGTACCCAGGTTCAGGGCCCTCGTGATGAGGTAACACCCCTACGTCCTGCTTCTCTGGATTCTTATTGCTTAGAACATGGAATCGGGCTACAAGTGATGCTCCTGGAGCTAGTCTCGGGTGGCAGCCGGCTGGAAGTCCAAGCCGGCTGGAGGTCGAAGATGATCTTCTACTTTTCTTCTCTGTCTGGTGCTTTTGTCACTTGATTTCCCCTGCCTCCCGCAGGAGGCTCTAGCCCGCCTTATATAGGCAACGGGCTAGGGTTTTGGGTTACAAGGAATTTACAAGTTTGCCCTATGACATCACTACAGTACAGGGCCGGCTGGAGCTCGTTGCCATGATTCTGTACAGGAGATGCCCGACAGGAAGTACGGTTCGCCAGGAGCGGTTATGCAGGGCTGGCCCACCGGTACGGAACTGTCGGTTGGTTGGTCCGGCTCCAGTTCAGTCGGACGTCCGCGTCCGGGTAGACGCAGGCGGCCCGTTCCAGCCGGCGTAGTGCAGGCGGCTTCACTCAGCCGGCATGAGGAGTTTGAAGGTGTGAGCTTCTTTGGGGTATCTAGGGTTCATCTCCCCAACAATGCTTGCCTTTTCCGGGTTCGGGTCCGGGGACCCGAATCTGAAGTAGCTTAGTGTTGTTTTGCCCGAGTGCAGTTAACTGGACCCGATCCGTCGTGTGTTCCAGGCTCGCTAAGTGTCATCCCCACGAATCCACCTGCTCCGATGCTCTTCCGGACTCGGGTTTCAGTCATGTTTATCTATAGGCAGACCTGCTCCGATGCTCTTCCGGACTCGGGTTTCAGTCTTGCTTACCTATAGGCAGACCTGGTCCGGTGTTCAGGTCTGGGAACCCGAACTCGAAGCAGCTTATCGTTGTTTTTCTCCCAAGTACAGTTAGCTGGATTCGAACTGTCGAGTTCTCCAGACTCGTTAAAGTGATATCTTCGCGAATCTCCTTGTTCCGATGTTATCTCCGGACTCGAGTAATGGCTTCTCAGTTAAAGAATTGTGTAATGGTCGGGTACTCGAACTAGAGTCTCCACCTGATTCTGCGAATCACCTGAAGACTCGGGGGCTACTGACATGGTTATGATCATCAGGTCCCACCTGTCGGGTACCTGGTAACCATTACTCGAAAGGATTCGTCGGCAAGCACATCTGGAGGAAGGCCCAGGCCCATGTAAAGGGCAGCGCAAGGTCCCTTGTTGGGCCAGATTAGGGTTAGGGTTACGCTCTAGACCTTGTAAACCTACCCGGATATGGATACCCTAGACCCAGCCTACTATAAAGGCTGGGAGGAGCCGCCGGGTAGAGGGATCTCTAGATCGCATCGCCACCATAAGCCCTTACGGCGACATTGTAACGCACAAAGAAACCAGCAAGAGAATACAGATCGTTTTACTTCACCGGGGATCTGAACTCCGGCGATTTCCTGTGTTCCTTGTTAGCCGCCGGTGTCACCCACGTCATGAAGTTCTCGATAAACCCAAGTCCCTCAAGGAGGGGCACTGACGAGTTGATCCCTCGACAGCTATGCCATGCAACATTGTGGCTCATGTGTGGCTTTGGTGTCGAGTGGTGTAAGTCGTGGCGGTGGCCCCGGAGTCAACTGTGTTTGTTTGTGGTGTTTGGTGGACTAGCGTTGTTTGGACGGTAGGTAACCTCGCTTGTACGGTTTCGGCTTTGTTTTGTTTGTAAAAAATGGCAATGTATAGTTTGTAAATGTTTTTGACCCGGTTTCCTTATAAACTGGGTCGACTCTTTTCTATCTAATCATGCGGTGGATATCAACCACCTTAAGCTCAAACAAAATGCATTCTTAAGCAGGAATATGAGCATGCCATGCCACCAGTTTACCCCTAAACCTACATGTGGGTTCCATCAAAACTATTATTTAGACAAAAGATAGGCCAGATAAGGTTACTAAATTACTTGTAAACTAAGAGCACCTCCACCGGGAGCGCCCAATTTGTATCCGCTAGTGCCTGAAACAGACGGCTTTGGGGGGTGACCGGACACTTGTCGGACACATTTTTGGGTGCCTCCCACACCGGTACCCCGAAACAGGCCGGACAAGTGTTGGATTAGCGAATTTTCTATGCAAATTATTTTTATAGCTAGTGAAAAATCATGATACATGAGCACACTTAGACACAAAAAATCCTTTGAATGGATCCCTTGAGGATGGCAGGCCACTCAATCCACTTAGTGGATCTCTTCTATGGCCATAAAAACAATAAAAACATGACACATGTGTGTGTATAGCCACAAAGATTCCCCGTAAGTGGATCGATCCTCCCCCTTCATCACAGGCTAGGAACACAGAAACTCTTTCAAGTGGATCGATCCTGCGCCTTCACCGCACGTAGAGTGGGTTACATGTAGGCCAACCCGAGCTATTGTCCGACTCAAATCAAATCCTGTCCGAAACCGTCGAAAGATCATTTTTCGTATAGGGCACCTAATGGAGCTTTGGGGGTCCTTTAGATGCCCTCATGGAGATGCTCTAAGAGTATGCAAATTGGTGTACAAAGAGATATAATCTAAGTGGCCCTTGCAGTGCATTAGAAGTTTCACCCTGCAAATGAGAGTCGGTAGCAGCAGAGCAAGCTACATACCGGTCACACGTTTGACATGATAGTTAAGCGCCACTGCAGCATCTAGACACACCTCCAACCATCGCCAAAAATGCCCCACAAGCCACATTGGTCTTCATTCCTCCGTGGTCGATCAGAGTTCAGAGAGCTGTAGATCCTGTGTGCGGCCTCGCTACCGGCGCCAAAATCGTCTGAATAACACCTGAAACAACGGGGGAGTAAGAGCAAGGTTAAGTATATCCGTGGGTTGGCTATGAGATAATACCATATCATCTATAGCTAAGCCCGCAATTTTGCCCATGGGCACGTCCACCCATGGGCACCCGACCCTAATGGACAGGGTATGAGTCGCTATTTTCATCCATGGGTCTCGCCCATGGGCGACCCGATTAGTCGTGGGCAGGGTATGGGCACACATTTATACCCATGGGCAACCCGATGGGTAGCCCGATTAGCTAACATGTGGGGTCCACTGGTAAGAAATGAACATAGCCCACTACCAATTCAACAAGGGCTAGCCAGCCCAGCCCAATCTGCACTGCCTTTATGCTAGCCCTAGGTCGACCCAGCTTCCCACATTCCCACTCCCCACTCCCCTCGACTCCCCACTCCAGCCGCCTCCCTCAGTCCCTCACTTGTGAATCGCAATGCGCTCAGCGGCATCAGCGCTCCCCCGTCCGGTCGTCCCCTAGCTCCTGCCCTCCCCTTCCCGACAACCAAAGCCGGCGGCCCGGCGCCGCTCCGTTTCGCCATGAGATAGGCAGCTGACCCGCCCGTTGCTCAACCGGCGCCGCTGCCGCTGCATCTCGCCAATGCCAGCTGCTTCCCCGCACCGTCCCTGCTCCTCCGATGCCGCCCTGCTCCCTCACGGTCGGCCGTCGGCGTCCCCGACTCGCTGCCATCCCCGACGCCGCGTCACCGACTCGCTGCCGTCCCCGGCTCCTTGCCATCGTTGAGGTGCATTTTCTCCCTGCCAGGGTCCTGTACAGCAGTAGTGTCCCTGTATTTTTGTTCCCTGTTTTTTGTCCAAATCAAGTAGCTTTGTCTATCAATATTTCCTACTTGTGTGAGACTATGCAACTAATTTGTGTGGCTGCGAATTGATCTATTGATTGATAATTTGATGATATTGATGTCCTTACGCGTTTTAACACTTGAATATGATCATACTGATATACTGATGTATTTGAGCACTTAATATAATCATATTTGATGCTGAAATGGTCATTTTTAAGCTGTTGTATGAAGACCCGATGGGCGACCCGTCGGGTCAGGCGACCCGTCGGGTTCGGGCATGGGTCCGAGATCTGAACCATGGACAGGGTCGTGGGCAGAAACTCTCGACCATTAGTCAATCGGGCATGGGTCTGTAAGAGCTCGACCCGGCCAAACCCGACCCGATTGCCGGGCTTATCTATAGCCAACCTAATAGCAAACCGATATAATAGTTTGCTATAGGATAGTACCACTTTATTTATTATTGACCCACCATACATTCTCACAAAGTGTTTTAGAGCACGTGCCGCAACTAAATTTTAATCTATAGCCCGCTTAGAGCAAGTATAATAGTGGGCTACTAGGGAGTGCGGTGTTTTGGAGCACGGGCTCCATGGAGCCCGTTTTTTGAAAAATTCAAAAAACACATTTCTAAGTTTCAAAAAATTCTGAAATAAATCATAGATGTAGTCAATGATTATTTCTACCAGGTTGCAAAAAATCAATCCGAAATATAATGTATTTTGGGCTGTGTAAAAAAACAAGTTTCTAGATCTGAGACGATGAACAGTACCCGATTCGAAAATTTTCAGATTCGTCAGATTTTATAATTTTTGTGTAGGTCGAAATAGAAAGTATTTCCGGTTGAAAATTTGCAGAACTATAGAATATGTCATTGTAAACATCCAGTTTTTTTGTGAGATTTTTTTGAAACTTTAAAATGTAGATTTTAAAAAAGTTCAAAAAAATGCTACAAGTAGCCCGAGCTCCAGTGTGATTTTTCGGCTACTAGGCTTATAGCCCGACTACGTGACATTTTGTTTATGTGGAGGAGATAGTCATAGAGGGAGTGGGTTCTTATGAAAGAGCCAAACTCTACGCATGCTCCTAGCCAAATTTAATAAATATGAGGTGAGAGACAGAGAAAAATTTGTACAAACAAGTACTCTAATAGGCAACCTTATAATCCATCTTATTATATGATTTACTTTTAATATTGACCATAACAGCCTCTTATAGCGAAACAACTCGCCATAGTAATATTAACCATGCTCTAATTCGCGGGAGCGCAACCTCCTCTCTACGCCTCGCGCCGGGACATAGCTTCAGTGAATTGCTACTTATAAGTCACTGAGAAACTTACCTATGATATCCGCCCTTCGTTTTAGATTAACGGACAAGATTCATCCAAATCTGAAACTTATAGTTAAAAATATTCAGAAAAATCAAAAAAATTCCAGTAAACCATAAATGATTCGTTGACTATTATTTGAAAAATTCTACTGATTTGGACCAATATTTTGTCAATACATAGCTTTTTAAGCTTAAAACATAAAACACTATTTATTCGCAAACCATTATTTGAAACAGGATGAAATTTTTACAAATAGCCAACAAATCATTTATGTTTTACTGAAATTTTCCATTTTTCTGAATATTTTTTATTTTATGTTTCAGGTTTGGATGAATCATGTCTGTCGAATTTAAAACGGAGGACATATATCGCAGGCAAGTCTCTCGGTGACTTACAAGCAGCAAGATGGTACTATGACTACTCGTAGAGACCGTCAAACGAAGCGCTCAAGCGCTCTCCTTCTTTTTGATGCTCGGCGACCAGCTGGTCACGTCCACAATCTTGTCTTGACTTTAATGTGCTTTTCCGCTAGGGCTTCGTGAAACTTCATAGGGGGTGCTCTGCCTCCCTCCCCGGAAGGGACCCCTCTGTGCTCTATGCATTTTAGTTTTTTTTTAACAAATGATATAAAGTTTGATTAAAAAATATATTAAACATCATATTGTTTGACTGATCATAAAATATTCTTCCGTATTAATTTTATCTGCCGTTGTAGATTTTATTCTAATTTTTTTAGATACTTGATCAAACTTTATGTCCTTTGATTTTTGAAAAAAGTGAGATGCACTATATTTTGATAGAGTGGGAGTATGTGGATCTTCTCGTACTATGTTGTGGTTCTTTATGTAAGGTGAAAATAATGTTTCAGAGCCATCAACCAGAGTCTTAGAGTAAATCTAGTAGATTTTTTAAAAAACCATGACCTTAAAAATACTGTGAAAATAAAGAAAATCCATTCTAATAGATTATCTAAGTGGTGCTATATTCCTAAACATCTTAAACACTACTAGTAAGCCTTGGCGTGGCGGCACGCCGCGCCTGTGGGATGATACTGAGATGATATGGTATACATTAATTTTTTTGTGCTTTGTGTTGTGGGCTGCTTTTGTTTTTTTTTTTTTTTTGCTATACATAGTACTATACACTGGTGTAGTTAAACCAGTGTGTACACTCTTGGTCAATGGCCAACATTTCATATACCAAAGCGAACTTCTTTTACAATTTAAACTTGAAAAGTTGTAGCCCAAATAGGATATACAGGTCTAGAACACTCGTTGGCATTAAACCAAAATAATAAGTGAACATATTAAATACTAACTAATGAATTTGTTCATCACAAACAACTCGGCTGATATGCTACTATATATTCTTCAGTGTAATAGCTCAAGTGATTGCACATAATTAGCTCATAAAAGGCAACATGGCTATAAGGGAAAAATAATTGTATCACAACCGAATGAGTATGCAAAATAAACACTCAAAGCGATAAAGTGTTTCTAATTAGGTTGATCTAATGAGCCATTCTCTTATAAAATTAGTCGTCAAACAAGCAAAATGACAACATTGGTAATACACGGGAGTACTCAAGGGAACGAGTAAGCAAATAATGCTCTCAAGGGAACAAAATATTTGTAAGTCTCGTGTTTTGACATCCCATTCTCTAAGAGACATACATTTGAACAAACATGTGATGGACAAAATAAAACTCTCGATGATGACCTCTTGGGAACCTCAATCTCCATGGGAGAGCAAGTAACCTCAATACAGTCAATGCTACAACCCTGAGAAACATGTAAATCTACACTCCTTTATGTCTTCATTGGTCCATGTTTACATCGTCATGATAATTAAGTGGTGTCACGGAGTGTGATCAAAGCATATGAATTTTAGAGAAATCAATGCATATGTCAACTGGGACAGGGTTTGATGGAGGCACTGACCTTGTTGACGGTCATAGTATGACTGAGCTTCAACACGATGGTGCGCCTCATGCAACAATCTAAACTTTAAGCATGCACTTATGCTCTTCTACTACTAAAGAGGAAATCATCTGCATTTGAGCGCGAGGCATAGCCTAAATATCATGTTTACAAAATGGCTGATGCATCTTGCAGGCAATACTATTTCCACACTTTTCTCGTAGGAGATTGATTGACAATAAAATGTGCACTAATAAATACGAATTTGTTAATAAGCATATAAATCACAAGATTATAATGAATTGAAACTATCACATAATATGAACTATTATTACATTGTCAGAACAGTTATGTTATCAAAAAAATAAGGTTATATCCTGCACAAGACATTAGATGGATTTTGATCACACGATTAGGTAGGGTACTAATGAGCTAAACAAGGTATATGTTTACTGCAAAGAAACAAACGGACCTAGATTCACAATTGGATAACTACCGTACTGAAGATAGTCAGACGGCATGTCCGCGAGGGATTGGGTAGGCATGGGTTTAGACAGATAATAACTTGGGAGATGACATATTGATTACTCTTGCTTGATTAAACTAAGACACAATGCTTCCTTGTACATTGGATGTTTTGCCTCTCGACCTTCCTTAATACATTTGGATTCCTTAGGCCTTTTCCTAATATGAACTTTTATACTAACTGAATCTAACCTTTTCTCTGTGATCTGTGAATGGTAAGTGGACTTAACCTAGCCTACTAAATCTGCTTGGCGCCTGCATGTCTCTCTTTGGACTCTCATATTGTATTCCATAGCACTAAACAAGGTACAATATATAAGTTAAGTGCTGAGATAAAATGGTACTATGACTGCCAGTCGCGGGACAGTCAAATCGAGCTTCAGAGTTCACCCCACCATTTGATAACAAAGGCAGAACGTAATAAGCACATGAAATTCCGAGAAAATGGAGCAAAAAACTAAAGAACATTATTTTCTCTTTTGTACAACAAGCCCCCGTAAAAATCAAAAGCGCTTCTGGATAATGTTACCATTTCTCTCATCCAAGATACATCTAAAAAGTCTAATAAATTGTATGTTTTCTACTTGACTATTTCTCTGAACCATTAGATATAACACGAGGTTGTACAGGAAGTTTTAACTAACCATCTCCCTCTCTAACAATTGTGGATCACAAGTGTGAATTGTTACATTTTTGCAAAGGCCATGTCCAATTTTTTTTTATTGCATCGGACCTACGAGCTGATTTGCGAGCTTCACCGAGCCAGCTTGTCAAACTTACCTCAAGTGCTTAGACTTGACTTGTGGGACCTCTGAACCTTGTCGAGCCTTAAAGGGCTTCCAAGGACTAGATTCGTTAGTTATGTGTTCGGATTCCAAGGTCCCAACAATGATAGTGGGTTCGTGACTCGTCGGACCCATATGGAGGCCATGTTGTAACATCCTGGGGTTTTTCCCCAAATTAGATTTGCCTGTTATTTTGTTTTTGCATCATCATGACATCAGCATCATGCGCATCGCATATTTTGGCAACAAAAATTATTTTTATTAAACCCTATTTTATTTTGCTAAAATTTGTCGGAAAAGTTTTACCGTGACAATCGTCTCTGTTTTCAAAAATTAAATTGCCAAATTTATTTTGCAAATGAAAATACAATATTTTGAGTATTGAGAGAGAGTAGCCCAATCCCAGCACAAGCCCAGCTAACTCCAAACCCTAGGGTTTTCCCCTGGCTTTTTCCTTTCCCACTCCCGGCCTTTTTGCAGCCACCCTCCTCTATTTTCATTGTTTCGCAAATCCGCTCCTCCACCTCCTTTTTCTTTTCTTTTCCCTCCTCTTTTCTCTCTCCTCCTCTTTTCTTTTCCTCCCTTTTTCTTCCTTCTTCCCCCGCAGCGCACCCGCACCTTCTTCTCCCCGCACCTGCTCCCCACCGGCCGGCCTCCCCTTCCTCTGCTCCGACCCCAGCCAGCCCTCCGCCATGGCCCTGCCCCACTCTGGCTGACGCCCCTCCTCCTCTGGCCCGTGCCGCCGTCCAGCTCCTCCTGCGGCCAGCTCTGCCGCCGTCGCGCAAGGTCACTGCCGCCGGCTTCTCTCCCTCCCCCGCCGGCGCCGTCCTCCTCGTCCACTCCCCTGCCTCGCACCTCGGCCGCCTCCGCCATCCTCTCCTTCGTGCCCTCCTCTCCCGAGCCGCCGCCGTTCCGCGCAAGTCCGTCGCGACCAGCTCCTTGGTGTCGTGTCGGAGCTCCTCCTCCGTCGGCCCAGCATGGCAGTCCTTCCAGCTCGCCGTCCCGCACCTCACCCTCGACCCCTCGCGCTGCTCCTCTCCCCGCTCTCCCTTACCTCGCCTCCCCACCCGTGGCCATCTCCCCTCCACCCGCGCGCCACCACCTCCCCGGCCGTGGCCGTCGCCAGCCCGCCAGCGCCTCCTCCTCGAGGTCGACCGCTCCAGCAACTCGTGGCCGAGCTTGTTGGGAATATGCCCTAGAGGCAATAATAAAATGGTTTATTAGCATATTCATGTTTATGATAATAGTTTATTCTCCATGCTATAATTGTGTGGAATATAAACACCAGGTGTCCCTAGTAAGCCTCTACTGGACTAGTTCATTAGTCAAGAGATGGTTAGAGTTTCCTAACCATGGACTTGTTATAGTCACTTGATAACGGAGTCATATCATTAGGAGTAATGATGTGATGGACACGACCCAAATAATAAAGAGTTGCAATTGATCGTGTCACACAGTTTCATTGCCAACGCTTTTAGTATGCCAAGTATAGTTTCCTTAGACCATGAGATTATGTCACTCCCGTTTATCGGAGGAGTACTTTGTGGACATCAAACGTCACTTCGTAACTGGGTGATTATAAAGGTGGATTTCAGGTATCTCCGATGGTATTTGTTGGGTGACGTGAATCAAGATTGGGATTTGTCCTTACTTGTGACGAAAAAGATATCTCTGGGCCCTCTCGGTAATATAGCATCAGAAAATATTGCAACCATGTGATTAAGTGTTAATCACAGAGATCCTATATTATGGACGAGTAAAGAGAATTTGCCAGGTAACGAGATAGAACTAGATATGGAGATATTGACGATCAAATCTCGGGCAAATTAAATATTGTGAGACAAAGGGAATCGTATATGAGATTAAGAATCTTCGGCATCGTGGTTCAATCGATAAAGAACTGCATTGAATATGTAGGAGTCAATATGGGCATTCCAGTCCCGCTATTGATTATTGATATGATCATGTCTGCATGTTCTCGAACCCGTAGGGTCACACACTTAACGCTCCGATGTAGCTAGGGTTAGCGATGAGATGTTTTGATGGAATGAACGAATGGTGATTCGGAGTCTCTAATGGGATCCCGGACGTCACGAGGAGTTCCGGAGGAGTCCGGAGAATAAGATTCATATATGGAAAGTGGTTTCCGGAGGTATCGGAAAAGTTCCGAAATATTCCGACAGAGTACCGGAAGGTTCTAGAAACTTCTAGAGGAGTCTAGAAGTGGGGCCCACCTAATGTGTGGGGCCCACATGGACCAAAGGGGGTGCAGCAGCCACTTGGGCTGGCCGCACCACCCATAGGCCCATATGGGCCAAGTCGGCCAAAGGGGCCCAAGGGGGGGAGGCGCCCCAAACCCTAACCCTAGGGCGGCTAACTTGGGGGGCAAGTTCCCCAAGCCGGCCGGCCCTAGGGCTCCTCCCTTAGCCGCCTATATAAGGAGGGGTGGGGGTGCGGCACACCCCATGCCAAGGCTGCCCTAGCCGCACCACCCCCCAAACCCTAGCCGCACCTCTTGCTCCTCCTCTCTCCCTCTTGCACGGCTTGGCGAAGCCCTGTCCGTGGGAGATCTTCACCTTGCTGCACCACCCCTACCCGTAGGGCTGCTGCACCATCTCCCTCTCCTCTTGCTTGGCTTGCGAAGCCCTGCTCGTGGAGATCTACACCATCAACGCCACCACAACCGTCGTGGTGCCGAGATCCATCTAGCCACGTCCTCCTCGCTTGCGGGATCAAGGAGAGGACGTCTACATCGAGCCGTACGTGTGGATACCGCGGAGGTGCTACCCCTTGTGGCACTTCATCAGATTGGATCTTCGAGGAAATACATCTCCTCGCGACTAGATGAGTCTAGTTGCGGGGATCGACTAGCCAACCCCTGCACCGACAAAACGCGTTTGTTGATCTTCAAGGGTAAGAGATTGGATCTCATCTTCGCTACCTCCATCTAGTAGATCTAGATCCTTGGGGTTTATTCCGCCTGTTGCGTAGGAAATTTTTTGTTTTCTATTCGTAGATCTAGATCCTTCAGTGGTATCAGAGCCTAGATCTATTCGTAGATGTTGGTGCGATTAGAACACAAGTGTTGTGGGCGTTGATATTTTATGTTGCTACCTTCTCGCGTGCACTTTTCGTCTTTACGGTATTGTGAGATTGAAGCGGCCCGAACCAACCTTACTCGTCCACGCACGAGAGACCAGTTCCACGACAGACATGCAACTTGTATTGCATAAGTGGCTGACGGGTGTCTATTTCTCTTACTTTAGTGAAGATGCAATTTTCAATGGAAGGCCTTTCAAAAGGATGAGTAAATAAGCAACTACTATATCACCGTTGTGGTTTTGCGTAGATTAGAACGGTTCTATCTCGTTGACCCAAGCCACGTAAAAATTGCATAAACAAAGTAGAGGACGTCTAACTTGTTTTTGCAAGGTCTTGTGATATGGTATGGTCAATATGTGATTTGTGATAATGTATGCAATGATCATGTTTGTAATCTTTCACGACTTGCATGTCGATGAGTACGGCAACCGGCAGGAGCCATATGGTTGTCTATTATTTTTTGTGACCTGCGTGTCATCATCATGTAATTGCTTTACTTTATTGCTAAGAGTAGCATTAGTTGTAGTTGCAATAGTTGGTGGACAACCATGGTGATGGCGCCACAATGATGGAGATCATGCCGGTGATGGAGATCATGCCGGTGCTTTGGAGATGGAGATCAAAGGCACAAGAAGAAAGGCCATATCATATCACAATTATGAATTGCATGTGATGTTAATCCTTTTATGCACCTTATTGTTATGCTTAGATGTGATCGCGATGGTAGCATGATAAGGTGATCTCTCATGTTAATATCAAGATGTGTTCTTCCCTAGTATGCACCGTTGCCAAAGTTCTTCGTTTCGAAGCACCACGTGATGATCGGGTGTGATAGATTCTACGTTCACATACAACGGGTGTAAGCCAGATTTACACACGCGGAAATACTACGGTTTCCTTGACGAGCCTAGCATGTACAGACATGGCCTCGGAACACAAGAACCGAAAGGTTAAACACGAGTCATATGGATGATATGATCAACATGGTGATGTTTACCATTGAAGCTACATCATCTCACGTGATGATCGGTTGTGGTGTAGTGGATTTGGATCGTGTGTCACTAAACAACCAGAGAAATGTTGAGTTTAGTGGGAGTTCATTAAGATGAACTGAAATTATCATAAATCAAAAGTCCAGATGTCTTTGCAAAATCCTTGTAGATCATGGTCGACTACGGTAGTCTGTTCGTTGCTGAAAAACTGCGTCTCGATGGGTCAAATTTGTTGAGTAGTACCTGCGTCCTGAAAGAAGTCCTACACACCAATGATGAGCTCTACGTGTTAGAAGAACCAATAGGAGATAAACCCAAATATTTCTGCAAGCTATGAAGAGTACATGGAGTGGTTTTGAACCACCTACTTGAAAGTCAAGTGGATGATGTGCACCTTCATGAGTTCTGACCTAAGTAGACAATTCAAGAACTTCATTGCAATGGAGATTGTTGATGAGCTGAAAAATAGTTTTCAGCGCAAGTTAGAATTGTAAGGTTTGAATGTCTGAACGGTTTTCTTTCACTCAAGATGGAAGAGAACACTTGCTTGGAACAACACCTGAGGATAATGCATGAGATACATCATCATCTAGTGCTTGTTTGGAACCACGAGATGAATGACGGTTTCGCGATAGGTGGGGTGATACGCTAGCTTCTCCCCAGCTTCAAGAATTATGTCGGAGACTAGGTCATGGGAAGGGATTTGATCACTTTCTGTGAGTTTGTGTCTCGGCTGCGTCATGTCAAATTGGAACCCATAGCAAGAGAAGTTGGCAATGTAGAAAGTATATATTGATATACAAGTTATAAGTGTTTAAGTCCAAATTGCAATTGTGGCGGTTTCAATAAGTATTTGATACTCATTCTGTTTTATGAAAACAGAACCTGCTGCTTGAGATTTGCATAAAGGATCTAGGAAGACGTTGCGGAATGGTGGCAATCAAGGAGTTGATGCTGGCAACGATCTATCTCTACATTTATCGTTATGGATTAGAGGATTTGAATAAGTTTTGTAATCGAATTAAGTGTGATTTTAATTAGTGTGTCTTGCTTATGTGAGATGGTTATTCATGTTAAAGACAATGGTTGTTCTATTTTCATGAGTGATCCTTTTTGGAAATCACAAGTTTCGATTATAAGTGTATTATTCTTATTATAATCTAAATGATAAATTGGTTAAACATTTATAAAATATGTGACATACTAAAATATCCAAAACTTAATAATGACAATTGTTTTAGTCGTGCTAAAGATTGAATAAACATTTTGATGTTTTATCAATGCGCCTTGTTGAAGGAGTATGACTAAAAATGCCACCCTTTGGAAGTGTGTCATGAGTTGCCGAAAATAAACACAAGTGTTGGTTGTATTTTCAGCAAATGTTAGATGTCATTATTTTGTGTACTCCATCATAAATGAAATGATTAAATAGGGGTTTTTATTCGAGTTATGATATTTGATGAGATCAAATAAATTTTTGGAGTTTAGGATATTAAGTTAAAAAGAAAATTGAGTCTTTATGATTTGATCAAAAAAGACAAAATATTTGAGTTATATGTTAGTATGTGGACTTGTGAGAAGTGTTATCACAAATTACAATGTCTAGAATATTTCAAAGGCGTTTGATATGTCCTAAGATATTGTAATCACACACTATTTGATATTGTGTGGTCTCAAAGAAGGGTTTTTATTTCGGGGGTTTAATAATAGCATTTAGATTTATTTGATAAACACTCTGTTTTATAAATGAGGATCTATTTAATGATTCGCATAAACATTTTTCATATGAGTTATGAGAAAAGGTGGTTTCATTAATTATGAGATAATTAGAGACTATTGCGAATAATGTTGTAGTATATTCATAAGTATGACTATGAATGTGATTCCACAATATGAGACTAAAAGGGGCAAACCAATTTGTTGGTTGTGCTAAGTATTTTAGTGGTTTATCGTGAAAAGGTTTCATTGATAAAAGAATTGATGGAATAAATGAAAAGCTAAAACCTTGCTTGTTTATGTATCAAGTGGCACATTTAGATGCTATGTTGGTTAAAACTTGACACATAAAGGAATTAATGATGGTGATCATTGAATTTCGGTTTAGCTTGTCTAAAGGAGTAGGATTCAAGAATATTAAAGTTTTGTCAGGTTACAAAATAATATTCATGATTTACTTGTCATGTTTGAGAAACAAGACATACCTACGAAACTACAAAGAAGAAATAGAAGCCTTAAATACGAAAATGACTGAGAGTCATCCTGTGTTAAGTTTAAATCACAAAGTAATTGTTACTTGATTTTGTGAAAGCGTTGTTTCACATATTTATTCTTCAAAAGGGTTTGTAAGGAATAAATAAAACTTACTGGACAAAAGCACAAGAGGTAAAGCTCTTTAACATATTCAATGTTGTTAACTACATGGTGTAGTTGTGCTTAAAGTCAAAAGGATTTATGCTAGCAAAGTACTAGCATTCGTATAAAGAGTTCTCGATATTAATAGTTAATTAAGAATTTTGGAGGTGTCCAAAATATCGAGAAAATACACGAGTGTGATCTAATTAAGATATGTGGTGACATATATTAAGTTAGAGCAAAGACTATATTCCATGATCAAAGTATGTGGTGACATATGTTTGAGTGGGAGCTAGTTAAATCATGGTCAAATATAAGGATAACATATTTCTGAGTGGGAGCCAAAGTGGTTTCACAATTTAATATGTGTATGGTGTATATTTGAGTGGGAGTTTACAACATCTTGTTTGTGTGAAATGGAGATTTCATAAATGTTGTAAATAAGTCAGGAACCAACGTATAACTTATGAAGTTAGTTTGAACGTCAAATATCCATGGAGATGGATGTATCTATGGAGGATAGATATATTGATAAAGCATTATGTCAGGATGTTTAACCTAAGATTTTGAAGGAGTTCAAAATGGAACAAGAGAAGAAAGGTTCATCTGCTTGTGAGAAATAGGTGAAACATTGAGTTGATAACTCAGTACAAAAATGATGGTTGGGGAATATGTTAGAATTCGCTATGAATTGTTCATAGGACTAAACATATAAGAACCATGTGTTTGTATTTGACGATATGTGACCCAAGTTCTTGGTTAGAAGAACGTGTTAAATAAGGAGTCATTTTACATGGAGTTGAGATAAGAATCTAGAGATTGGTAGATTTGGTTGAAGTCATAAAACCAAGCCAGATTGGGGATCTCATAATAGCAGAAGCGCAGCGAAAGCATGATCGGAAATATCGAAGTGAAAAGTATAGCACTGTCGATTTGTGAGTTTACAACATATAGCAGTATATGATTAATTCAAGGATTAAAAGATATAATATTTTGGTTTGAGAAATTTTGTTTCAAGACTGAGTGAGTTCCGGGTGCACATGCTATGTGAAAGTCCTCTTGACTGATCATACGTCATGTAGGCATAAAAGGAAAACGAAAATCTCACTCTCTAACCAAATATATTATATATATTCATCATGTGATGATGAGAATTATCATGTGATGATAATAGGTTTATCATGAGATGATAAAGTAATGTCAAATTAAGTGACGTTGACGTTTTGCAAAGAACATAAAGAACTGTATAGTACAGAACACGGACAGAACCTCTTCCACGAGCAAACATGATCAGCACTGAGACTCCATGAGTGTTAACACCATGAGTGTTAGGTCGAGAAAATGTAAACTAGATTATTGACTCTAGTGCAAGTGGGAGACTGTTGGGAATATGCCCTAGAGGCAATAATAAAATGGTTTATTAGCATATTCATGTTTATGATAATAGTTTATTCTCCATGCTATAATTGTGTGGAATATAAACACCAGGTGTCCCTAGTAAGCCTCTACTGGACTAGTTCGTTAGTCAAGAGATGGTTAGATTTTCCTAACCATGGACTTGTTATAGTCACTTGATAACAGAGTCATATCATTAGGAGTAATGATGTGATGGACAAGACCCAAATAATAAAGAGTTGCAATTGATCGTGTCACACAGTTTCATTCCCAACGCTTTTAGTATGCCAAGTATAGTTTCCTTAGACCATGAGATTATGTCACTCCCGTTTATCGGAGGAGTACTTTGTGGACATCAAACGTCACTTCGTAACTGGCTGATTATAAAGGTGGCTTTTCAGGTATCTCCGATGGTATTTGTTGGGTGACATGAATCAAGATTGGGATTTGTCCTTCCTTGTGACGGAAAAGATATCTCTGGGCCCTCTCGGTAATATAGCATCAGAAAAGGTTGCAACCATGTGATTAAGTGTTAATCACGGAGATTCTATATTATGGATGAGTAAAGAGAATTTGCCAGGTAACGAGATAGAACTAGATATGGAGATATCGACGATCAAATCTCGGGCAAATTAAATATCGTGAGACAAAGGGAATCGTATATGAGATTAACAATCTCCGGCATCGTGGTTCAATCGATAAAGAACTTCGTTGAATATGTAGGAGTCAATATGGGCATCCCGGTCCCGCTATTGATTATTGATATGATCATGTCTGCATGTTCTCGAACCCGTAGGGTCACACACTTAACGCTCCGATGTAGCTAGGGTTAGCGATGAGATGGTTTGATGGAATGAACGAATGGTGATTCGGAGTCTCGGATGGGATCCCGGACGTCACGAGGAGTTCCGAAGGAGTCTGCAGAATAAGATTCATATAAGGAAACTGGTTTCCGGAGGTATCGGAAAAGTTCCGAAATATTCCGACAGAGTACCGGAAGGTTCTAGAAACTTCTAGAGGAGTCTAGAAGTGGGTCCCACCTAATGTGTGGGGCCAACATGGACCAAAGGGGGTGCAGCAGCCACTTGGGCTGGCCGCACCACCCATAGGCCCATATGGGCCAAGTCGGCCAAAGGGGCCCAAGGGGGGAGGCGCCCCAAACCCTAACCCTAGGGCAGCTAACTTGGGGGGCAAGTTCCCCAAGCCGGCCTGCCCTAGGGCTCCTTCCTTAGCCGCCTATATAAGGAGGGGTGGGGGTGTGGCACACCCTATGCCAAGGCTGCCCTAGCCGCACCACCCCCCAAACCCTAGCCGCACCTCTTGCTCCTCCTCTCTCCCTCTTGCACGGCTTGGCGAAGCCCTGTCCGTGGGAGATCTTCACCTTGCTGCACCACCCCTACCCGTAGGGCTGCTGCACCATCTCCCTCTCCTCTTGCTTGGCTTGCGAAGCCCTTCTCGTGGAGATCTACACCATCAACGCCACCACAACCGTCGTGGTGCCGAGATCCATCTAGCCACGTCCTCCTCGCTTGCGGGATCAAGGAGAGGACGTCTACATCGAGCCGTACGTGTGGATACCGCGGAGGTGCTACCCCTTGTGGCACTTCATCAGATTGGATCTTCGAGGAAATACATCTTCTCGCGACTAGATGAGTCTAGTTGCGGGGATCGACTAGCCAACCCCTGCACCGACAAAACACGTTTGTTGATCTTCAAGGGTAAGAGATTGGATCTCATCTTCGCTACCTCCATCTAGTAGATCTAGATCCTTGGGGTTTATTCTGCCTGTTGCGTAGGAAATTTTTTGTTTTCTATGCTGCGACCCCTTCAGAGCTCGCCCGCCTCCTCTCTCCTCGCCATGGCCTTCGTGTGCGACATCCTTGCCTCCGGCATCCGCAAGGTGTTCGACGAAATGCCCACATGAACCCGGCGCCCTTTTCCTGCGGCTGTTCCCGTTCCCGTCTCTGTGTTGCCTCTGTACGGCTTCTTCCATTCCTGATATCGGTTCCCGGGTGTTCCCGTCGTGTTACCGTTCCCGACGCGTTCCCGTCACGAAGCCTATCCCCGTTTCCCGTCGTGAAGCCGAAGGCTGACGCCAAGATCTCCGACACCCCGATGCCGTGAACCCTGACAATCGTGAATGGCGATACGACAAGATCTTCCATGACTCCGTGCACGACGACACGACTCTGTGAACCCGATGCCAAGTTCTTCGTTTTGTTGCTTGTTTGTGTCTGCCGCCTTCGTGCGCGTCCATGAAGACCGGTGCTCGATCCCCGACCATCGTGAACCACGTCAACCCCGAAGACCGGAACACCAAGGTCCGCCACGATGACGACCTGAGTACGACTACTACCATGACGTCCACTACTTAGACTACTTCGACGACTTCGACTACTTTCCCTACGGTCCGAAGATGACGGCTTCCAATCTGAAGATCCTCGATCCGATGTGTGACCCCAACCCTAAACCCTATATACCATATCTGCGTATTTTATGTCAAATCATGCATGCTTAATAACATTGAACCTTTGTCCATTTAGTTGAACTAATCCACCTTTAATTATGGGGTTTGTCCAGTGCACCTATATTATGCACCGATCCCATTTAAAATGATTTGCCATGTGCTAGGGATAAAAATTGAATCACATTTAATTTGTCATGCATACATGCCATCAACATGCCGGATCTTTTGCCATAGTAGTAAGATGCATCTTTTCCGCTTCCAGTGTTCGTTGCTTCTTTGGGAATAGGACGATGAGTTGATGTGAGCAACGACAGGTTCTGCTACCTCTACCGGATTGCAGGCAAGCACTACTCACGTGCTATCTTTGCTTGTTTTCTGTCTCTTACTCCTCCTATCTTTTGTTCCTTGCTAGCCTTATGTTACGATGCTTGTGTACCAATCCTATTTGCATGTTTACCTGGCAGCCATGATATAGCCACACCCACACATCCTATTACATGTTGCTTGTTTACCTTGTTGGCCTTGCGAGTCCTAGTGCATGCTTAGGTGCTTTGCTTGAGTCCTGTCATCTCTTTGTCTAGTCTTGTTCTTAACATGATAGCTAGGCTCAACTAAAATGGTAATCTTTATTTTCTGTTGCGAAGGGAATAATTAATAAAGATAAGGCACCGGCGGAAGGCCAATCGTGGTCTTTTATTCTGCTAGTGTCGCCTAGGACCCGAGTTCTTTTCCGCTGATCCAAGACTGAGCGCACTAACCACATGTGGGAGTTCTATGGTCCTCCCCGCAATCTATTACCGGATCTTCAAGCCTGTCCAGGAGCCACAACTTAGTTCAGGTGTTTCCATTTGCGTGCGTACGACAATGTTGATGTGAATGTAAAAAGATGATGGATACGTGGTTACTTTACGGTAGGGTTTGCGGCATGGACGTTTACCGCATGTGGAAGGAGGGCAATCGTATGAGTGTTCCTCCCGAAGCCGTGTGCGCAACGGTTAGGCCCACTTCGGAGCTTCGGCCGGACTTTCAAGGTGGATCAGACCTAGCTAGGTGGCTCCCTAGACTTGTTTGTAGAGAAGGGAAGTATTGCGTCGAACGCTCCACCGGTACACCTCCACCGGTACACCTCTAAGCGAGTGTTTCGATGCGTGTGGGTTCATTGGTGCATCCCTGCAGGGTGAAATCTTTTCGAAAAGCCGTGTCCGCGGTTATGGACGACTTGGTGAAATGCGCTGGCTAAAAAGATCATAGGCAACTTGCACCTTATGATGATTATAACTTGACTAGTAAGATAGCTTACCTGAATAATAACCCATAAAAATTGTCAACTGTGTGAGTGCCTTTGGGCTTGCCGCTCGTGGTTTAAACGGGCTGGTAAGGAATCGGCTGGGTTATGTTTGGTGTTAGAATAGTCGGTTACCTATGCGCTCTCTTACGTTGTCTCTTTTAGACGAAAGTTGTAGCGTGTCTCTATAAGTTGTTAGTGCTGCTTGCCGCCGCTTCAATCGCTAACCCTCTTCCCCCGGATTTCCAGCTTTGATATCTTGTGAGTATTACTTGCCAGTACTGTTTTTAGTACTGACCCCTTCGGGGCTGCTATTCCAATGCAGCCGACAGGTTTGAAGTCTGACGACATTAGCTTGGGAATCCCTCCGGCTTGGCCTGGGCAGGGATATGGTGCCTTCGTTTATCTTCAGGATTCTTAGTCCAATTTGTATCTTGTCCATAGTCGGACGCTATTTCGCTTCCGTTGTTATTTTGGATATTTGTATTGTATCTTTTGCTCTTGACTCGGTGAGTCGTTGTTATATGTTCTTTTGTGGGTTCCATCGAGAACTGTTGTAATGTTATCACAATTCCACCCGCATAACGTGTGTGTTTCGACGTGCACGTTATGCTTGGTGGGCGTCCTAGGATCGTTATTATGCGGATTTGGCGGGAACGCTCAAATCTACATAGTACCGATCCGGGGGGGCATTACAAAGTGGTATTAGAGCCAGGTTCTTCGATACCTCGCGGGTCCGCTCTGCCTGTAGGATACCCTAACTAATGGTCGTTGTTTTAGAGTGTCCAAACTATTTTTACTAACACTATGTTTGATTGTAGGAAAAATTGCCTCGGAGTTGAATTGGACCGGGAATTTCAATTCCAGGATGGAAAGGAATTGACCTCCAATTCCAATTCTGTTGTTTGGATATACTTGGTATTTGACGTTAGAAATCGGAGGGTAGTCTCCAATTCCAATTCATGTTTGGATGTACAAACAATGGAATTGGATGTTTTGTTGAGTTTGGACAATATAAACGTTGCACATGTATAAATAAATAATATGTATATATGTGAATGTTTATATATTATTTTTGACACATAATAATATTAAAAATATTTCCGAATAAATTCACAACAACAATATAAGTAGGAATAATCATGTAAAACACATATGGGAGCATAACACAACATAGATAATAAACGTGTATCTAGAAATAGCACAAGTAGGTAGTTTATGTCTCTTACACATAGCACACACACAGCACAAATGAGTTCACACACAACAAATTACATAGTAGTCCATAACAACAAACCACATATATGAGATAGAAATCATCAAGTCAAGGTCAAGAGCCATGGCTTCCCTAAGTTCTGGGGGAGTGCCATTGAAAGTGCATGGTTGCCCCAATGTGTGGTTTTGGTAATTAATGACAATTTCTACGGACTAATGTTTATATTGAGCTACTTGTAGGTTTGTCCATATGCATTGCTTGATCTCCATTTGTTGGAATCAAGGCTAAGGGAAGAAGAGTATTTGTTGATCAAGGCTAAGTGCGAATTGATCAACACACTCAAGGCCATGTGAAGATATGTCGAAGAGTGCTTCTCCCATATTGGTGTATGGGGGAACAACATGTGACTCTTCACCAAGCGAAGCGCAATCAAGAAAGATGGTTCGTCTTGAGGAGATGAAGATCGTCATCATCGACCTCAAGTGGATTATGCGTAAGGCAAAAGTATGATCTTGATAGGCTTTCTATTTTACCGGTGGGAGTCTGACTGTGTACATTTGTTGGGATACAGAGAGCAATTAGCGGATACAAAGACCAAGCGCGTGTGAGTCTGGCAGAGTATCGTCTGCCTATCTAATTGCTACGTGCACACATTGTGGGGCTTTGGTTAATCTGGGTGGTTAATTTTACTTAGCCAGGTTAGATCGTGTGGTGGGAGTCTGGCTATGTACATTTTTTGGGTGGCTTTAGAAAAGAATATGTTTGCTTGCTTAATAGTAGTAGAGATTATGGAGAGCATAGGGGTGCCTCCGCGTTTCCCTCGCATGCACACGAGCCTTCCCATTCTCTTCCGTTATGCTTTCTGGGCGATTTTTCCTTTGTTTTTTTGTTGCATTTTGTTTTTTCTCCTAGTTTATGTTTGGATTTTAGCTTCTTTAATTTTTTTATTTTTTATATGCATTTCACCCTATTTTTACACTTCACGTGGTTTAGAAACGTGCATTCATGGATTAAAAAACGACCACTGGTGTAAAAACTGTTCAGGGATTCACAAAAAGGGTCCGTTATTTTGAAAAGGATATGTTCATTGATTTAAAAAAAATGACTGGGTTCAAAAAAATTGTTCGTGAGGCTAAAAATTTCACGATTTCCAAAAAAATATGTTCACGGGTTTGACATGCGTGAGATTTTTCCATTTTGCAACCCCAAAAATTCGCTATTAGTTTGCCTTACAAAATATTTATATTTTTTACTTAAAACTGTTCAAAAAACAGATGAAATGTAAAACAGTTCATGGCAACATACAATGGGATAAACATAATCCATATTTCCTGGGTTGTTCAAAACAACACAACTTTTCAGAGACGAAAACTTTTCAATGTAATGATTTTCCCATTACAATGGTATATGTTCGTGAATTAAGGAGAATTTTGGTTCTTATTCTATTTGTTTTCTCAGTTTCCAAATTCTGTAGTTCTACTTGACTAAACAGTGCAAATATATTCATCCTCCCTCAAGACAATAGGAGAAACACTGGGCTATTACACATCAACGAACTAATCCAAGCCTGTGCCACAAATGGGTCGAGCCCAGCAGGGTACGCGGACGGAAGCTTTTCTTCCGCTAAACGCGGCAAGTAGGAGCGCCCACCTAACCTAGTCTCCAAAAACACAAAAAGAAAAAGTTCGGCCATCTCATCAAACTCCATCGCCGCCATGAGCCGTCTCCGGTGCCCGGTCCTTGCCGACCATCTCGTGGAGGAGATCTTGGCGCGGCTGCCGGCCAAGCAGGTGTTCAGGCTCCGCTGCCTCTCACGCACCTGGGCCGCCACGCTCTCCTCCGCCGGTTTCGAGGACCTGCATCTACGCGCCGCCAACCTCCACGGCGGCCCTAGGATCTTGTGCATGATGGAGGAGGCTGAGGAAGAGAGGCTAAAGGTGCTCCCGTCGTCGCTGGACGGCCCGGGCGGCGCGCCGTTCTTGGACGCCCCGCGAATCATCACGGGATACTGTCACCCACAACTCATCACGCCGGATATGGAAGAAGTGCCGGACTACAGGAGAGGCCCGCACCTGACCACGCAGCAGTGCCGCGGCCTCGTCATCCTAGAACTAGATCCATGGCTCTTCCTTGTGTGCAACCCATCCACCGGCCAGATTGCAACCCTCCCACAGGGCAGAACGACGGGCTCCATTTTTGATCGTGTCACAAATCATGCAAGCTTAGGGCTCGGCTATGACGCGCACACCGGCAGACACAAGGTTGTACGCGTTCATTACCGTGGTCGTGCGGGGCAACTCCCACTGTCCACGAGATGCGGATGCGAGGTCTACGAGATAGACGACTCCAACTCTGAGCAGTCATGGCGTACCATCGCTGCGAAGCCGCCGTGCTGGATAGACTCATACTACAGAAGCGTCTTTGCGCAAGGGCACGTGTATTGGGTAGCACACCGGAAGGCCTCCCCTCCACAGGGTCAGATTGTTCTCTCCTTCTCCATCAGTGAAGAGACATTTGGGACCGTACCGCTACCGCCTGGCATGGGCGACGACGACGCTCCGTCTTGGCGGCATCACCATGACTTGACGGAGCTCGGTGGAAAACTATGCATTTTCCGCGTTTACTCCTATTGGCATGAGCAGTACGATGTTTGGCTCTTAAACAGACATGGATCGGATGCAGCTTGGGATCTGCACTGTCGAATCGACCTAGCCAGGGCGTCGCCGGAGCTTAGAAAGTTCATGTACGACAAGAACAGCCGTTTTCCCATGGCCCCACTTGCCATTATTGACCACGGCCGCCGCATCCTGCTCGCAGGACATGACAACCCAGAAGCAATATGTTCATACACTACCGAAACCGGCGACATTGAGTGCCTCATCGACATGAGCACAACGACCGTAAACCTGGCTGCAGTGTACGAGGAAAGCATTGCCTCTCCCGGGTGCCAACCGTGTGAGGACATCGCCTTAATTTCCTCACCATCTACACAGGTCCTGTTGACAGTATTACGTCTGCTGCCAGAGCACACCCATGGAAACCTTAAGCTTGTCTGTCGGAGTTGGCGCTGCATGATTGAAAGTAACTACTGGCGCTACATCGGGCGCCACGGGAATTAGGCCTGTTTCACTTAGTACCTTTATGAGCCGTCTCATGTGAATTATACATTACGTTCCACACAGTGGCGGAGCCAGCGGCAAGCTTCTGTGGGGTCAGCAAACTCTTGTGGGGTCAAATCATCTTGATAGGAGGGATTAATATATAAATATGCATAAACTGAAGGAGGTTTACAGAAAAGCTGTGGGGTCACCCCACAGCTAACACACAGCTCCGCCACTGATTCCACATGTATATATGGGAGTCTGGTGGTCTGCGCATTTGCGCGGCTAGATTTATGGAACATGTTCCATTAGGTATTGTTTGCTCTATCACTTCCTTAGACCCGTGGCAAAATGTTATTCAATTTAATCTTTTATCTACTACGACACTGGCATAACATTCAGACTATGCTACATGCATGTAGTTGCAAAAGACCTTTATTGCTTCATGACGACCAATGATATCTACTACGACATTGGCATAACATTCAGACTATGCTCGTTGCTAAAGACCTTTGTAGGTTCAACTCTTTCTCTCCTATTGATATCTATTTTGGTAGAAAAATATTTCGGTTGTTTTTTACACCTGTTATAAAATTTGAATAATTGATGGCACGTGTCTATACTTGTGGGCTTTTGCTCAACCCATTTGTCATAGCATCTCCACCGAGGGTGCCTAAACTGTCCCCCCCCCCCCCCATCCCAGCCAGTGTTATTTTTGGGACCGACGTTTTTTTATGCCTCCCTCACCGGCACGCCCTAAATGAAACCCCACAACTCTTTAAAATTTTGATCAATATTTGAAAAAGACACGATTTTCATTGCGTTTTGATGAAATTACAACTGAAATTTAAGCTACAACTAGTCTTAACTAAAAAGAAAACTAATTTACACTTAAACTAGGGCGGAGGCTGCACGCTAGGGCAAGCCTTGTTGTCGTTCGCCCACTGCTCGGCGAACGGGGGGGGGGGGGGGGGGGCAGGATCGTTAAGGCCACTCAGCTGATGCGCCTGGCTGCGCCTCTCCACCCTGGCTTGCTGCATCTACTGGTGCAGCTCCACCACTTCGGAGCGCACACACGCTGGCGCCTCTACTCACGCCCCAAGCGCTCCAGCGTGCGGACGACCCTCTCCTGCTTTGCCACCATGTCCAACTCCGCCCGCCTCTCCGCGAACTCCGCCACCTCTTGCGCGTCCCACGCCGCGGACTCCCGGTGCATCCTCTCCAGCTTATGCGCCTCATCGGCCCGGCGGAAGGCGGCTTCACCAAGAGGCGATGATACCTCGTGTCGTTCAGCTCCTCATGCGCCTGCCGATGGGTTTTGAAGAGAGAGTCGGCATGCTCGTCCTTCAAGGCCGTATGACGCGACAACTGAAAGTGCATGGTTGCCCCCATGTGTGGTTTTGGTAATTAATGACAATCTCTATGGATGTCGGGGGGCAACCCCCGGATATGGGCGAAATGCCGATATAAGGGTTGACTCGGAGTTGACCGGATCACTGAAACCGACATAACTGTACCGGCATACTCAGGGTTGATCGGGTCAAGACTAACCGACATATTGGTATGTCGGACCATGCATGTTATATGTCGGATCTTCCTTTGTTCTTCTTGTGCGCAGGGAAGGCAAAACCGAGTTACAAAGTATTCGGCATGCCTATGCCGGATAAGGAGGATACCTCGGGCCGTGGTCAAGGCTCACGTCTTGTCCCTACAATCACGGGGCAGGTGCCGAGCCACTTGCTCGATGGGACGAGGCCACTTGACCAGAGTGATAGACCTCCATGCCGCTGACCGAAGCGGTACCAGGGAGCAGTGCGCTGGAGGTGATAGATGGGACGCGCCATGCCGCAATGACGGAAGCAGTCAGAAGACCGGAGGTGGCCACAGTGTGAGCTACGCCAGCACCGACGTCAGCCCTAAACTTGTGCCCTGGGCTTCCCTTTATAAGGAGCACCAGGGGCTCCTCTTACGAAGACGCTTGCACGGATACCTGCCTCACGCATACATACTTGAGCATTAATTTCGTAGCCAGGAGAGAACCAAAAAGCGGCCCCGAGACTCGGTTGAGGCCTAGACCGTGTTGTTCTTCCATCACAGCTCAAGGAGCAAGCTTGTAAATCAGTGATAGTCCATATATATATCGATCAGATAGGCAGGAGTAGGGGTGTTATCTCCTCACGAGATCCCCGAACCTGGGTAAACCGCGTGTGTTGTGTTCTTTGTGTGCGTGTTCGTGCGTACAAGCCCTCCCCGGGTGCCTCCAGCGTCCATCGGCCCCACAACTCAAGCCATCCTATGGCATCTGCCGTGACACCACCACGACAGTTGGCGCCCACCGTGGAGCCAGCAGCGGCGCTGGCTGGAGTTTTCATTCGGACGGGTTCTCTCATCGCGTCGGGTGAGCGCGTGGTCTGTGGCCTTGTCCACAGATTCGGCTCCCTCAACGTCATCAGCGACAACGCAGGTTGCTTCGGCAGCAGGCCACTGCCCCGGAACGGATGCCTCATCGACTTCAGCGCGCTCACGGTTTACGTCGCCACCGAGGTTCCTTGCTGGTTTCCCGAAAGGGTGCAGCTGGGAGCGGATCCACCCGCAGTCTGCGCAGCTCGCGGCCGGCGTACCGCTCGCCCCGCTAGTTGCGTGGAAGTCATGATGACCGCCCCTGGCCCCGGTGTCGGCAAAGCCATGGCGGGCGATGCTGATCCCGGCACCAGGTCGGCAAGAACAGGGCGTCCGCCCTTGGAGAAACCGGAGAACCGTGCGGCACAGGCCAGCACATCCAGCGTGCCGGCGACGTCGAGTCCTCTTCAGGACGTGATTCAGAAGCTGGCAACCCCAGTCGCACCGAGTGCAGATGCTGCCCTGACTCAAGCCGAGTTGGAGGTGCAGCGCCAGAACATACTCCAGGAGGCCAGAGAGGTGGCCCGAGTCAGGCAGGAGTTCGACATATCAATGCGTGAGTATAACTCGGCTCACGGTTTTACTCCAGTAGCAAACCCAGTTAGTCGCATCGATGAGGTGCGTACCCGAGGTAGAGACCTCAACGCAGAGATAGCTAGAGATGGTAGAACTAGATCTGCTAGAACTCCTAGTTACGTGTCGGCTGAAAAGCCGATATACAGCACACCCGGAAAGAACCTTAGGGCGGCAGAGGCAGCCATAGCCGAGTTGGCCGGTCTATCCGGAGACGCTCGCTCTAGGCAGCAGGATCGGGTAAACGAGTTGGTGGCTGTTGCTAACCGACAGAATGAGGCCTACCGTAAGGCTAACCCGGATGCGGGTAGATCTCGGTTCCTTCACTCAAATGGTGGAGCCGGGGAAATGTCCAAGGGACAGGCCTCCTCGCCGTATGTCGGCAGGAGCAGAGGCCAGAGTGTGAACTCTGGCAAGAACAAGCAGATACAGGCGTATGATCCGGCTTATGCCGGAAAGCAAGTAGCCGAGCAAGGCAATGCCGGTCGGGGAAAACCAGGACCCGCCCAGGGCAGACCAGAAGCAAACCGAGTTATCCCGGCGAATCAAGGCCAGCCACCTCGGCATCCGGCACCAATTCCACCTCGGCCACGACATGGAGCCGAGTATGCTGAACCGGCCGCCGACCGATATGATGATGGTTACTCGGCCATGGAGCGGGCCGGGTACACAAGATACAGAGACCTGGCGTCCGAGGGTGCACTCGGTGCCAGGCTGGGAACTCGCCAGTTGCCGGCACACGATGTCCGGAACAAGCTTGATAGAATCTATCTGTCCGAGCTCCTGGAGGAGCAAGGCCCACCGGGTCCGGCATGTTTTGGATCTCGGATAATGAAGCAGGCACCGGTGCCGAATTTCCAGTTACCTCGGGGTGCCAAGATGTATGACGGCAGTACCAAGCCGGAGGATTGGCTGACAGACTATGTCACCGCTGTGCACATCGCCGGTGGAAGTCGCAGATGGGCAGTGCGGTATGTGCCGCAAATGCTTGAAGGACCAGCCCGGATCTGGCTGAATAACCTGGAGGAGGACAGCATTGACTGCTGGTTAGATTTCTCTGACGCATTCGTCAGCAACTTCTCTAGCACATACAAGAGGCCGAATCGCCCTCAGCAGCTGTCCATGTGTCGGCAGAGAGAAGATGAAACCGACCGAGAGTACCTGACTCGGTGGAGCACGATCCGCAACTCCTGCGAAGGAGTGATCGAATCACAGGCCATTGCATGGTTTGCACAAGGGTGCCGACATGGCTCCATGCTCTGGCAGAGACTCCAGAGAGAAATGCCGGCCAACTTGGCCGAGACAATCAAGATTGCTGATAGCTATGCTTTGGGTGATCCGACACAGCCCTTACTGGTCCCGGTCGACAGAGACAGATCGGGTCGGCGAGGTGATCGTTCGGATTACCGAGGAAAGAGAAGAGAAGAGAGGCCAGATTACCGGTATGGGTCAGACCAGGTTGCTGCCATCGACCAAGATCAGATGGATGCCGGCAACAGCCAGAGACAAAAGAATGACGGTCCTGCGTGGGGCCAGAACTCGGAAGGAAGGAGGCCGTGGGACGGCAAAAAAAGACCGTGGAATGGCGAGAGGAAGCCATGGAATGGTGACAAGAGGCAGTGGGGTAACCCCAATGGGACGATGCCGGATGATCCCTGCAGCTACCACACCAAGCACCCCAGCAGACCGGCTCAGCACTCGAACCGGAACTGCAGCCGGAACAGGCGCCCGCGGGAGAACACAGGTCCGACGACTCGACCCGCACCACTCACGGGTGTGAACGCTATCCCGGTGAACGCCCAAGCAAGGCCTGAAGATGTCAACCAAGTAGCCAACATGGCCAACACCAACAACAACTCCAACTACCCCAACAACAACGCTGGCCCGATCCGGCAAAATCAGTACCGAGAGCCCCACCAGAGTTACATGGTCTTTGTGACCGAACCCAATGACAAGCAGAGTCAGCACAGGCGTGCGATGGAGGTAAATGCCGTTATGCCGGCGGTGCCAAAATTCATGTACTGGTCCGAGGATGGGATCAGCTGGAGTGTCAAGGACCATCCAAAGGTCATGCCCAACCTAGGGGGTTATGCTCTAGTGTTGGATCCGACATTCGTCGGGCCCAGCATCAATGTCAGGTTTTCCCGGGTCCTCGTTGATAACGGGAGCAGCATCAACATCATGTACCGGGATACCATGGTCAAACTCGGCATAACCGAGAATATGATGCAGCCCAGCCGAACCACCTTCCACGGCATCGTGCCGGGTGTTTCGCACGCGCCCATGGGCACAGTTTGGGTCGATGTCGCCTTCGGCGACAAAAGCAACTGCCGGACTGAGAGTCTGCTGTTCGAGGTCGTGGATCTCGAAAGCCCGTATCATGCCTTACTCGGCAGGCCGGCACTCGCCAAGTTCATGGCGTCCACTCACGTGGCTTATCTGGAGATGAAACTTCCGGGTCCAAATGGCGTCATCACCATCTCGGGAGACTACAAGCGTTCCATGGAGTGCGCCTCAGCCGGGTCATCCCTGGCCGAATCATTGGTGATCGCCGCCGAGAAAAGGAGAATCCATGAGGTGGTGGCTCTGGCCCAGGCATCTCAGCTCGGTGTGCCGAGTGTGGCCAACCCGCAGCAAACTGCAACCTTCCAGGCGGCGAAGGAATCGAAGAAGGTCGGCATCGACGAGGCTAACCCGGACCGCTCCATCATCATCGGTGCCGGGTTGGACAAGAAATAGGAAAGCGAGCTCATCAACTTCCTCCGTGAGAATCGGGATACCAGAAAATGACCTATGGTGTGTACCTGGCGACCAAGAAACTGAAGCATTACTTCCAGGAGCACCCAATAACCGTGGTGAGTGCGGCTCCTATTTCGGAAATCATCAGAAACCGAGATGCAAGTGGCCGAGTAGCCAAGTGGGCTATCGAGTTGGCGGCATATGCGCCGCAATACGCGAGAAGAGATACCATCAAATCTCAAGCAGTGGCTGAGTTTCTTGTGGACTGGGCCGAGATGGAATATGAACCATCTCTGCCGGACTCCAATTACTGGAGGATGCACTTCGACGGGTCCAAAGTAAAAGAGGGCCTGGGTGCCGGCGTGGTTCTCACCTCGCCAAAGCGAGACCAGTTGAAATATGTGCTGCAAGTTCATTTCGCGGCATCCAACAATGTAGCCGAGTATGAGGCATTGATCCACGGACTCAAGGTGGCCAAGGAAATCGGGATTCGCCGAATAATCTGCTATGGTGACTCAGATTTGGTGATTCAGCAAACCTCGGGCAACTGGGATGCCCTGGATGCCAACATGGCGGCATACCGGTTCCATGTCCAAAAGATCTCGGGATTCTTTGATGGCTGCGAGTTCAATCACATCCGGCGAACCGAAAATGAAAGTGCAGACATGCTGTCCAAAATTGGATCATACCGACAGGCCATTCCGCCCGGAGTGTCTCTGGAGCATCTTCACAAGCCATCAATTAAGCCTTCACCCGAGTCAGACTCAATATTCATCCCGGGTAATCCGGAATCCGATGTCGTCCCGATGGACGTTGACGTCGGGAGCAAGCCGCTAAACCCGGGGACTGCTCCGCAGGATCCGGGGACTGCTCCGCAAGACCCGGGGACTTCCATGGATGTCGCCTGTGTTCTGTCGGACTCAAGAACAGAGTCGGAAAATTGGAAAGCCGCTTGGCGAAACTCGGGAATCCTTTGGGAGGACTCGGGAACTCGTCAGCCTATGTCGGGTGTCGTTATGTCGGTTGAAGCCATGGAAGTCGATGAGCCTGAACTCGGAACTCGTCCGGTACCGACATGGGCCCAACCCATCATGACATTTATGTTGGATGGCAGTTTACCGAGTAATGAGGTCTCGGCAAGGCAGATACAGAGACGATCCAAGTCATTCACCATCATCAACCAAGAGCTATACAAGAGAAGCGTGACCACCGTGCTTCAGCGCTGTGTTGAGCCAGAAGAAGGAGAAAAGATCCTCCGAGATATCCATCAGGGAGAGTGCGGACATCACGCCTCTTCCCGAGCCATTGTGGCCAAAGCATTCCGATATGGGTTCTACTGGCCCAGCGCTTTGCAGCAAGCAGAGGACATTGTCCGAAAGTGTGAAGGATGTCAGAGGTTTGCTCACAAGATTCATATGCCGGCATCAGCTCTCAAAACCATTCCCTTCACTTGGCCATTCGCAGTGTGGTGTCTGGACATGGTGGGACCGTTTAAACCAGCCCGAGGTAACATGACTCACATATTGGTGATGGTGGACAAGTTCACCAAATGGATCGAGGTAAAACCAATAAGAAAGTGTGATGGCCGTACAGCTGTGTCATTCTTAAAGGATATTATCCTGAGATATGGGCACCCACATAGCATCATCACTGATAACGGCACAAATTTCGCCGAGGGAGCCTTTGCTCGATTTTGCCAAGAAAAGAGAATCCGACTAGACCTGGCGTCGGTCGCGCATCCGCAGTCGAATGGGCAAGTGGAAAGATCAAATGCTTTGGTCTTATCCGGCATAAAACCCCGGTTAATTGAGCCACTGTTACGTGCTCCGGGGTGTTGGCTGGACGAGATCCCAGCAGTACTGTGGAGTCTACGGACTACACCGAATCGCTCTACCGGCTATACGCCATTCTTCCTGGTCTACGGAGCAGAGGCAGTTCTGCCAACCGACATAGAGCATGACTCGCCGAGAGTTGCTTTATATACCAAGTCAGAGGCAAGAGAAGCCCGAGAAAACGATGTTGATTTGCTCGAAGAAGCACGAGAGTTGGCATTGTCCAAGTCAGCAATATATCAGCAAAATCTCCGACGTTATCACAGTCGGAAGGTGAATCCTCGCAAGTTCCGAGAAGGAGACCTCGTGCTTAGGCTTGTGCAGCGCACTGCCGGGATGCACAAATTGTCACCTCCATGGGAGGGACCATTTATCGTGAGCAAAGCTTTGAACAATGATGCCTATTATCTTATAGATGCTCAGAAACAGGTGAAGAACAGGATGGACCGATCCGGAGAGGAGACCAAGCGCCCTTGGAATGTAGCTCTTCTTCGCCCTTTCTACTCTTAAGGACCCACTGTATGTATCTCGAAATCCAGAAATGAAATGTCGGCACCCCGAGAAGAGACTCGGGGACTGCCTTGTTGAAAAAATCTGTGTTTATCTTTGTATTTATTTCCTTATGTCGGATGGCTCTAAAAACTATATCACCATGTGGGCGAGTATTGTATGCTGTGTTCTCGTGATTTTGTGACTCGACTGCCAAAACACCGAAAAAGGTAGGCAAGAGCAAAGATTGCCAGGTGCAGTAAACAAGAAAACCGACTCGGGGACTCGGTCCAGGAGCGATTCGGTTTCCTTTCTTAAGTAATGTGCTTGTGTCGGATGGCTCTAAAAATTGTGTCACCATGTGGGCAAGTATTGTATGCTGTGTTCTCGTGATCCTGTGACTCGACTGCCAAAACACCGAAAAAGGTAGGCAAGAGCAAGGGTTATCAGGTGCAGTAAACAAGAAAACCGACTCGGGGACTCGGTCCAGGAGCGATTCGGTTTCCTTTTCTAAATAATAAGCTTATGTCGGATGGCCTTGGCTATTTTTCCAAGTTTCAAAGTACTGTATGCTGTACAACAGTCGTTTTGTGACTCGACTGCCAAAACACCGAAATGGTAGGCAAGAGCAGAAATGGCAAGAGTATAGTAAACAAGAAATTGAACTCGGGGACTCGGTTCAATGTGATCCGACATACGGCTAAACTTGTTAAAACATGCAAAGTAAAATGCCAGATATCAACCATAAAAAGTGCAAAGTATATATTACATATGCACCCGGCATTCCGGGGATTTAACGAATTGAGTTTCTTCTTACAAGTCTAGGCAGCATCATCCGAAGTTTTTTGTGCAGAAGGAGAGGCTGGAGTCTCGGCTGCTGTTTCCTCGGCTGTAGACTCGGTAGCAGTGCCGGTGGCTGACTCGGGCGGAATGTCGGCTTCGATTTCTTCATCGACGGCCTCTTCTTCTTCGTCTTCTTCTTCGCCCTCCTCTTCAACCGGGATCTCCTCGGGTTGGGGAACCCGGTCGCCAGCGACAAAGGAGTGCACCGGGGCGTACTGGATAAGCGAATGAGCAAATTCTTGGCGACGCCGAATGTGATCCGGATCAGTGAGCCATTTTGACCCGTCGCGCAGAGTCTTGAGCTTGTCGAGATCGAGCCCCTCATACCAGGATAGCACGTACATCAACGCCTCGTCTGCGCCGACTCGGGCGGCGGACGATCGCCAGTCATCAAGCCTTGCCTCGGAGGCCAGCAGGCACTTGGCCAACTCATCGACGACAGCAGGGGCCTCGCACCCGGGCCAGAGAACATTGTAAGCTCGGATTGCAGCAGTAAGAAGATTCATCCCGATAGCCCGCATCGGTACCAGGCGTGCCTTCAGAGCCACCAAGTGTGCATCCATATCCCACTCGGCTGAGATGGGGCCATCTTGGATTTCCTTATGCCGGTGTGCTGCAGCGCTCTTGTCCGCGACAGCCTTGGTGTGGGGGAAGCGTTCTGAGTAGGGAATGGCTAACGCCGAAATAAGTTACAGGAGAATAAAAGTGATAAAGTGAATAAAGGCAGAAGGGGAAGGGGCTTACTGTCCATCTCGGAGTTGATGTTGGAGATGTCCACCAGCCACTTCGCAATCTTGGTCTTCAGAGCTTGGAGCTCGCTCTCAGCCGAGATTGCCTGTGACTTGGACTCTGCAAGAGACTCCTCGAATTTCCGAGTCTCCTCGACTCGGAGCTGCTTTTCCTCGGCAGCGCTCTTCTCGAGCTCGGCGGCTCGGCTCCGAGATAGCTCTAATTCGGCTTTTAGCCGGGACACCTCCTCCTGCTCTCTCTTCAGCTCGGCTTGATGTGCAAGCTCGCGCTCCTTATGTGCGGCTGTACCGAGGTAGCGAGTGTCAGAATAAGCGAATTGATGCAAGTACAGGTGGAAGGGCAAAATAAGGTTTACTCTCGATTTCCGAGATCCGCTTCTCCAGTCCTTCAGCCTTGAGTGCCGAATCAGACACTTGATCCAGCTTGGCCCGGAGCAGCTTGAACTTGTTGGAGAGCACCTTGTGCTCCAGCAGCAACTTGCGGTGTATTTGTGTGCGCTTGGTCATGCAAGCCTGAAAAGAAGAAGTGTCAGTATTGTTGATGAAGATTCAGGCCGAGTTACCTTCACTCAACCGAGTTACCTTTACTCGGCCGAGCCACAGTCACTCAACCCGAATCTCGGGGACTGGGGATAGATGATATCTACGTTAAAGAAAAATAAACCGAGTTACCTTTACTCGGCACAACTTACCGCAGTTGCTTGGTCGGCTGCAAGAAGGGCAGTTTTGGCTGCGGCCATCTTTTGGGCCACCAGACTCGGCCCCGCCGGATGTTCCGAGACAATTTGGCCTGCTGGTGACCTCGAGCTCACCTCGCTCAGGTCGGCAGCGTTCCAGTCCGTGTGGTAGTGCTCAAGGGAGCCCAGACTTTGCCCGCTCGAGGTTTTCAAGGGCCCAAACCCCCAATTAACTGCAGAGGTCTGGGCGCTGGTCACTGCTGTGGCCATTCCGGATGGCCCTTGGAGGACAATTTGGCACTCCGAGTTAGGCGGCAGGTCCTTGGCAGCTGCGGCTTTCTCCGGCGCTTTCCCGGCCGCGGTGGGTGCAGCTCTGTTTGCTGCTGTTCCGGCCGTGCCTGATGCAGTTTTCCTCGGTGATGGCTTCCCGGCCGTAGCAGGCGCGGGCGTTGTCTGCTTCTCTTGCTGCTGCTGCTTCGGAGGAGATGGCCGTGGCGGTTGTGTCGGAGCGGGCTGTGGCTGCGGTTGCGGCTGCGGTATCTCTTGCTGTTGCGGATGTTGCTGTTGCTGTTGTTGTCGCTGTTGTTGTTGCTGTTGCTGTTGCTGTTGCTGTTGTGGTGGCTGTGGCGGTCCTTGCTGCGGCTGACTCGGATGTGCCGAGTCTTCTGGATCCGCAGTCTTCTCTATTTCGGGGGCCGACGAGCTGGCCCCGAGACTCATGGACATGTCGGTCGCCTCCGACTCGGTGTCTCCAGTTCCGGATCCCGGAACCGTTGGAGGCACTGTCGGGCTGGTCCGTGGCAGACTCGGCAGTCTTGTGTTGTCCGGCCGAGGCGACGTCGGAGTCCTGAGGGGAACCGAGTCAGTGGGCTCGGTTGGAACCTCCAGAGGAGCGGAGCTGCAAAGCAAAGAAGCAAAGGGTATTGTCAGAGGGAGAAGAATAAATACGGTTAAGCATATAAGGTTTATGCCGGCAAAAAGGAATCTTACCCCTTAGTAACGGGGCGCTCGCGGCGCTTCACTATGGTCTTTGCTCGGCGTTGCTTCTTCGCCGGACCAGATGCGCCGGATGTTCCGACACCGGCGGACGCAGCTGCTGGGCGCTCCGAACTGCGCCCTTGGGTCCCACGGCGAGGGGCTCCACCTCGAGCACCGTGTCATCCGCGTCAGCTGGGGGCGAGCACACCGGGTAAGCGAACGAAACTGGGAGAGGATCTTGTACCTCTAGAATTCGACAGCCGTCATCATCGTCATCCGACCAGTCTCGGACACGAGCCTTACCCGTGACAGGAACTGAGCCGACATCAGGGATCGGCATGTTGTCTTCATTATCCAGATCCTCCGAGTCAGCCTCGACCCGGTCTGCACCCCATTTGGAGGCGGGATTCGATCCGTCCTCCTTCTTTTGCCGCGCGAATCTCTGAATGGTGGAAACAGAGAAAGTTTAAGGCCAAGTGTAAAAGGGGAACCGACATAAGAGTTTACGTCGGCGGAAGGTATATGTAAATTCAAGTTACTTACCTGGGGCGGACGGTTGCTCCGGCTGTGAGGTTCTTTGCCCCACTCCCACTCCTCCGTCATCTTCGTCCGGGCTATGGCCTTGACCCGCTGCCGGATCTGGGCCTTGTTCAGCTCGACGGTGCTTATCCGGGTCGGATCAAGAGGGCCACTCATGTGGCAAATCTTGTGGACTCGGCGCTGAAGGGGCGAGACCCGGCGGCTAATGAATGTCGCCAATAGGTCGTCAGCGGTCAACCCTTCTCCTCTGAGTTGCTCCACGACTTCGTGGATCTGGTTGACCTCAACCTCTTTGTCGGTTGGATTGTACCCCCAATTGAGTTGCGCCGTAGGGGGGCCGATGACGAAATTCGGCAGATTAATCAGGTCGGCGTCGGTCGAATTCTTGACATAGAAGAAGGAGCGCTGCCATTTCCGGCATGACTCCAAGCCGTTGATCCGGGGGAAGATTGAGCCGTGCCGAGGTGTGACCGTGGCGGCCCCACACTGGGTCATCATCTTGGGGGCGGCCGGGTCAGCGGGATTCGGAATAACCTGCTTCCGGAAGGAGAAATACTTGGACCACGCGCGGACGGTGGCCTTGAGACCGAGATAGCCCTCGGTGAAGGAGACGAAGGAGGATAAGGTGGTGATGGCATTTGCTGGTAAGTGATGAGGCTGGAGACCGAAACTGTCGAGGAAGTTTCGGAAGAACACGCTGGCGGGTAATCCGAATCCCCGCTCAAAGTGCGCGACGAAGACGACATATTCGCCTTCCTTGAGACTCGGCGTTGTCTCGGTGCCTGGCATTCGGCACTCTACTCCGGGCGGGATCCGTCGCGTCCGGACTAGCCAATCTAACTCGGCTCTTCCGACATCGGAACCTTCCCAGGAGGCCCGAGTGGATCCCTCCACTGTGCTTTCTTCAACCGAGTCAATCACCTCGAGAGCGGCGGCGTCCGACATATCGGTGAGAGGTTACCGAGATCTGCAAAATGAACCAACCGACGGTGAGCAATGTGTACCGTAATGAAAATAGAAGGAAAAAGGGGGAAAATACGCATGCATCTAATCTAGATGCAGAAAAAGTTCTACGGCGGCTAGTCCCCCGGCGGCGAACCGCTGCCGTGACCACAAATTCACCGGCGGCGCTCGATGCGTCGCCGCGATAAGAACTAGAGGAAGAACTCGAGGAAGGATAAGAACAGAGGGCACCGAAGGAAATGGTAATGCGCAAAAGAGAAAAAGAAAGAAGAAGACAGAGAAAGAGACCTTACCGCGGTGGCGCGGTATACGGCGGAGGCGCTGAGCGACGGCGGCGTTGGCGTCCGGTGGCTCGTGGGCGTGCGCGGTCCGTGCGTATGAGCGGCGGCGGTGCTGTGCGCGGAGGCGTGCGATGTTGCGGTGCTCTGCACGCAGGAGAGTAGAAGGAAGAAGAGGAGTGAATGCGAAGGGGGGAAAAGATTTGCCCCGCTCCCCCTATTTATTTACGGCGGAGGAGATCGTGGGCGCGCGATTTGCTGCGCACGATCCTGTAACGGACGGGAAGTTACCGCCCCACGATCTCCGTCACGATTTCTTCAGCGGCTTAACTGCCGCACGATCGGCCACACGATGGGTTACAGGAGGCCAACGGTCTAAGGGTGGTACACACGATCGGGGTGAGACCCGAGGCGACGCACGGCGGAGTGGTCAAGGGTGCACTCAAGTGCTTACGTGGGCACAGCGGCCGAAACGACCGGCGTCACCCAGGTGGCACGCATGCCTGTGGCATGTCCATCCGTGCACAGAGACCGAGGCGTCAAGCAGAGATGCTCTGCCACGTAGTGAACCAATGACTCGGAGGAGCTAAGGGGTTTTCCCTGTAAGTCGGAATGATCCGACATAAGATGAGATACCATGTTGGGATGCAAATTGCTTTCCGACATACGAATTTCGCCGGCATGTATTATGTCAGTGAACAACTAAGGATGCTGGGTTTCGGGTAAACCTGCCGTGGCCCTTCATCCGAGGCTGCAGGACCGCGCCAGCTTCGGGGACTAATGTCGGGGGGCAACCCCCGGATAAGGGCGAGATGCCGATATAAGGGTTGACTCGGAGTTGACCGGATCACTGAAACCGACATAACTGTACCGGCATACTCAGGGTTGACCGGGTCAAGACTAACCGACATATTGGTATGTCAGTTCATGCATGTTATATGTCGGATCTTCCTTTGTTCTTCTTGTGTGCAGGGAAGGCAAAACCGAGTTACAAAGTATTCGGCATGCCTAAGCCGGATAAGGAGGATACCTCGGGCCGTGGTCAAGGCTCATGTCTTGTCCCTACAATCACGGGGCAGGTGCCGAGCCACTTGCACGATGGGACGAGGCCACTTGACCAGAGTGATAGACCTCCATGCCGCTGACCGAAGCGGTACCGGGGAGCAGTGCGCTGGAGGTGATAGATGGGACGCGCCACGCCGCAGTGACGGAAGCAGTCAGAAGACCGGAGGTGGCCACAGTGTGAGCTACGCCAGCACCGACGTCAGCCCTAAACCTGTGCCCTGGGCTTCCCTTTATAAGGAGCACCAGGGGCTCCTCTTACGGCGACGCTTGCACGGATACCTGCCTCACGCAAACACACCTGAGCATTAATTTCGTAGCCAGTAGAGAACCAAAAAGCTGCCCCGAGACTCGGTCGAGGCCTAGATCGTGTTGTTCTTCCATCACAGCTCAAGGAGCAAGCTTGTAAATCATTGATAGTCCATATATATCGATCAGATAGGCAGGAGTAGGGGTGTTATCTCCTCACGAGAGCCCCGAACCTAGGGTAAACCGCGTGTGTTGTGTTCTTTGTGTGCGTGTTCGTGCGTACAAGCCCTCCCCGGGTGCCTCCAGCGTCCATCGGCCCCACAACTCAAGCCATCCTATGGCATCTGCCGTGACACCACCACGACAATGGACTAATGTTTGTATTGAGCTATATTTATAGGTGTGTCCATATGCGTTGCTTGATCTCCATATGTTGAAGTCTAGGCTAAGGGAAGAAGATTATATGTTGATCAAGGCTAAGTGCGAGTTGATCAACACTCAAGTCTAAGTGAAGATATGCCGAAGAGTGTTTCTCCCATCTTGGTGTATGGGGGAGCATCATGTGAATCTTCACCAAGCGAAGCGCAATCAAGAAAGGTGGTGCGTCCTGAGGAGATGAAGACCGTCTTCTTTGACCTCAAGTGGATTAATGCGCAAGGCAAAGGTATGATCTTGATAGGGTTTCTATTTTACCGGTCCCATGTTGTTAGTGGAGAGACCGGGTTATAGGATAGATAGCCGTACTATCAATAGGGGCTCTCGACCGAATATCGTGATCGTATCGTCGTAGAGAGCACAAACCTTTGCATCCATGCAATCATCTTTATTGGTTCTTATTTGTCTCTTATCGTGGTGTGGTCTTGGTGCTTGTCGTGCTTGTCATGACAAGGCTAAGTTCACCGAAAACGGTTTTCATATGCGTCCCCTATTGCGTTTTCGGTATTGGAGATTTTGCCGGTTCATCCGTGCGGAAGATTTCACTCTTCCATTTCTTTGCAAAATCTCCATTGATTGTTTTCCATTTTCATGGGTAGCATTTGCCGTCCTCTTTCCAATAAAATTGGTTTTATTTCATTCGGACTTCAATTGCAAAAGATACGGCATTTCCAGTTTGCGAAATAGAGGTTGATCCTTTCCCCCTTTGGTTTTTACCTGACATGATGGACAATGATGTTTCTTTGCATGACCTTGTAGAGATTTTCGTTGCAAGTCCAACGAGCCCAAGATCATCGAAAACGGAGTCCGAATGAGAAAGTTATGCCCGTTTTCGTTTTGCTCTTTCTGCAATTTTTCAGTGGGGCGGAAGTTCCGGCCCAAGCACCGGAAGTTTCGGCCCATATTTTCATCTAAGCTTTTTGACTAAGTCTTTTCGGTGATTCTCTCTGGAGGGGTTCCGGATTTTTGCCCCGGAAGTTTCCGCGGGGGGGGGGGGGGGGGGGGGGGGGGGGGGCGAAAATTCCGGCCTTTGGTCCGGAATGGCCAAGTCGTTTTGCGTTTTTCTCTCTAGAGGGGGTCCGGAAATTCGCCCCGGAAGTTTGCTCCGGAAATTTCCGGGCCACCGGAAGTTCCGGTACATAACCCCGGAATTTCCGGCCTCTCGCTGCTCCAACGGTTATATTTTTGGGGGAGGCTATAAATAGCCCCCTTCTGCCCCAAAAGGGGAGCTCACTCACTCTCTCTCTCTCTCTCCTCTATTGTTGCAAACTTGTGAGCTTGATTTCTCTCAATCCCTCCAATGATTCTTGCCCAAATTTAGGGATTCAAGAGAGGAGATCTAGATCTACCATTCCACCAATCCATTCCTCCTCTAAGTGAGGGGAACCTAGTGGATCTAGATTTTGGGGTTGCTTTGTGTTCATCCCCTTGTTCTTCCTCTTAAATCCCTCCATAGCATTAGTTGCTTGGTTGGATTTGGAGTGAAGGATTTGACCACTTGGTGTGTTCTTGCCTTTTGCATTAGTTGCATCGGGTTATGCTCTCCACGAAGATTCGTGGGATTGACGTTGAGAAGCTTATTACTCTTGGGTGCATTGTGTACCCTAGACGGTTTGGTGTGCCGCGAAGCCTTCGTGTTGTGAAGCTTCGGGAAGATTTGGGAGCCCCCAATTGAGTTGTGGGTGTGTGCCCCAAGAACGGTGTTGTTTGTATTGTGTAAAGGGCTCCGGATTCCGCCTTGAAGGATTCTGATAGTGGAAGGTGAACCAAACCCTTGGGTGCGGTTCATCGGAGAATAGGTGTGAGGCCTTTGTGGCATCTTGAGTAGGCCTCTTGTGGCGAGCTCACACCCCTCCAACGAGACGTACTCCCTTAACAAGGAAGAACTCGGGAATACATCCTCGTCTCCACGTGCCTCGGTTATTTCTATACCCGAGCTATTTACTTATGCAATTTACATTGTGATAGCCTTCGTGCTTGAAGTTTTATATCTTGCTATCACCTTGTTGCTTGCCTTTCTTAGCATAAGTTGTTGGTGCACATAGGTGAACCTAGCATATTAGGTTTTTGGCTTGTTAATTTAAACACATAGTTTTATTCCGCAATTATCAAGCCTTAAACCGGAAAAGTTTTAATCGCCTATTCACCCCCCCCCCCCCTCTAGGCGACATCTCAGCATAGTTTGTTCTTTCAATTGGTATCAGAGCCTCGTCTCTCTTGTTTGGGTTCACCGCCTAGAGAGTAAAGATGTCGTTTAGAGGATTAGTGCATGATCACACATTTATATTCGATGGCACAAATTTTGATGTTTGGAAAACTCATATGCTTAGTCACTTACGGGTCTTGGACCCCAATATTGAGCATATCTTATATATAGGTTTTTCTCCTCCAAAGGATTACGAAAGTAAGACTTTAGAGGATGAGAAAAACTTATATCTAGATGCTCTAGCTTCTAATGAGTTTTGCTAATTTGTGAGTTTTGTAGTTTTTGAGTCGATCATGCCTCTCCGGGACGCTCATGAATTGTGGACAAAGCTTCAAGAAAAATATGGCAAGTTCATGTCTTTTGAGGATGATTGTTCTCCCTCCACCTCCGGGCGTGATGAGCTCTCAACTTCGTCTACTTCACCAAAATGTGGTAAGCCACAAACTAATGTAATGGTGAGTAGTGATGGGTTTTGCAATTTGGATAGTGAGCTCATTGTTGATGATCATTTATCTCTATCTTGTTGCAATGCGTCATCTTTGGACCTAAACACATATAGCACTATAAATGATTTACATGCTAGTGTTGATAGTCCTTGCATATCATCCAAAAATTGCTTGGATAAATCTCTTTATGATATGCTTGCTTTATCTTGTTGCCACGATAAAAATGTTTGTGTTCCCTCTAACTCTTGCATGAATAATAATGTAGAGGAAACCCAATTAGCTATGCAACAAGATGTGAACTTGAGTAGTTCAAAAATTAATTGTTCATCTTCATCCCACCATTCATTGCCTTATGGCTAAATCTTCTACTAGTGATGATAACGATAATGATAATAATGATGAAGAAGAGGGTGTTGATGATGATGATGAATCCTTTCATAAGAAAGGTCTAATGGTCCTCAATGTCCTTTCTAAAAATAAAAATGCTCATGCTATCCTCTTTGAAATTATGGGAACTCTTATTGAGCGTGGGCTATTAAGGCATCGTTAGAAGATGCTCTTGAGGAAGAGCAAGAGACTCGGGCTTCTCTTGAGCAGAAACTAGAATCTATTGAGGAGTCTCATAATGAAAATGATTGCTAAAATCATTAAAGAACATGACCATGCTCATGCTAAATATAAAGTCACTAAAAAGGAAAATGCTAGCTATAAGGAAGAGCTTGCTAAGTTTTCTTCTTCTATTCCTAATGTAAATGATGCTTGTGCTACTAACTCCACTTCTTGTGAAGCATCTATTTTGAAGGAGAATGTTGAGCTAAGGGCTCAACTTGAGTTGCTAACTAGCAAGTATGGGAAGTTGGAAGAAAGTCATGAAAAGCTATCTAGCTCTAATGATGATCTTCTAGCATCCTATGCTAGTCTAAAGTTAGCTCATTAGGCCATCACTACAAAGATAACATCTTGTGAGCCTCATGTGGATAATAGCACAACTATAACTAAAAATGCTATATTGCCATGTGCTAGTCCTAGTAGTTCATCCACTCAAAATGTTGGAACATCATGTGATGAATTACTTTTATTGCCTTGTTGCTCTAACAATGAAGCTTCTACTTCCTCTAGTGCTTTTGTTGCCACTAACCATGTAGAGGAAATAAAAGACCTCAAGGCCCAAGTCACTTCTTTGAAGAAAGACTTGGAAAAGCGTCATGAAGGGAAGAGTGCACTTGACAATATGTTGAGTGTGCAACAATCCCCCAAATGACAAGAGTGGACTTGGATTCAACTCCAACAACAAGATCAAGTCCAAGTTTGAGAAGAAGAAGGGCCAAGTACAAGTCAAGAATCCGGCCAAGATCATCTGCTTCAAGTGCAAGCTAGAAGGGCACCATGTTCGGGATTGCCCAATGAAGAAGAAGCCTCTTAGTGAGAAGAAACTAGGGAAGCGGCCTCTTGTTCAATCTCGTGCTCAACCACGAGTTGAACAAAGGCCACCTCCTAAGAAGACTCAAGTCAATGCTCCTCAAGTTGAGGAGCCTATTAAGAAGAAAGAGAAGAGTCAATATTGCTACCTTTGCCGTGGCAAGCGTCATTTTGCTTCTTCATGCACTAACGGTACTCTATCCAACTCCATCTTAATTTATGATGCTTATTCACTTAGAAAGGATAGAGTTGGCAATGTGTTTGCCAAATATGTGGGAACTCAAAGTGGTGTCAAGAAAATACCATTTGGGTTGCCAAGCCTATTGTGACTAACCTCTTAGGACCCAACTTGGTTGGGGACCAATAAGCTTCAACTTGATCAATAGGTGTGATGGAGGACATTGGAGACTTGGCTACTTTTGAAGAATTAAGGGATCTTCATGGTTATATTTCCTCAAGCCAAGTCAATTGGAATATATTTGCTCTATCTCATATCCAATGCTTCCTACTTGCGGTAACTTGTATTTAATTCATATATACATTGAAAGTTGCTTGCTCCCTTGCATGTGGTAGTTTTGTTCCTAGCATGTGCTTATATATGATATGCTACTTTCCTACTTGTCTTGCTATTCAAGGTTGTGTATGATAGCTGTATATCATGTATGTGTAACTTTGTGTTGAGCCTTATTGGATTTGGATCTTGTGTGGATTTCATTTGGCTCTTTCAGATATTAATGGACTATCCAATTTTGGGGGAGTGATATGCTTTGTGCACTTCACAAACCTAAAAATATGTGTACATGAGGCACACCACCTAGTATTGATATTTCAATATTATCTAGTTACTATGTGGTATGTCATATTCATGAGAAATTCAAATTCTACAATGTCCATTAATTTCTCTAGTTGGTCTTATTTGCCTCTTGTTTAAAAATAAATGAATTATCACATTATGGGGGAGTAATAAGCTATGTGCATATTACAAATCCATAAAATGTGAACATTTGAGGTTTGCCACTTAGATTTGATATTATAAATTATCTTATTCCTATGTGGCATGTTTTGCTCGAACAAGTTCCAATTTTCCTTTTGGTTATCTTTTGGGTCTTGTTTGCGTGAGTTTGCTTGGTGTGGTTTTTCTCTAATATGCATTTCCATATAGTATTTGAGAAACCATTTGTTCCATATTATTCTAACCATGGCCCTGCCGGTTGGTTTGAATAGTTGAAACTACCAACAAACTTTAGTAAATATGGTGTTTTTATTTCTTATCTCTTGCCATATGATTTATCTTGTGAGGATGACCGTGGATATCTCTACTCACCGGGAAAATAATTCCTTTAACTCATTGTCCTTGGACAATTGATATACACACTTGTGGTAGAATATTTTTGTTCATCCTCATTTTGTCTCTTGCATTGAATTGCCTTATTTATTGCCAAGTGTTTTGTTTTTACTCCCTTTGTCTTCCTTGCCTCTTGCATGGATCTTAATTTTCAATTGGTGGTGTTTAGTGTTGGAAATAAAATATGGAGAGTAATGATCCCTTGTGCATGCATTTTGTATTCAAATGCAAATATCAAAGATAATGCATGAATCTTGGGGGAGCATTCCTTTTTATTTAGAACACTATCCTATCTATCAACATGTGATCCTTTCAATTGGCATTTAATTTCTATCTTATGTGTTTATGGAAGACAAATCTTTTTCTTTTGATGCTTTGTGCCATCATAAAAAGTGTAGAGGGTGTTTGGTTTATTTGGTATAACCTTGCTCTCTCTTGGGAGTTTGCTTTCTCATTCCTAGTTTTGTGTTGTATCTCCTTGAATGAGAAAATCCTTTGAGCATGTCTTTCTTCTCTTATCTTATATGCTCATTGGCCTTGCCTAGGTACCTTCAATTGGTATTAATTGGGATTTAATATCTCCTCCATAGATATTTGTTTCAATTGATATTTATTGTGGGAGTTTTGATACCTTATTGCTTTATTTTACTTTACTTGATTCCGGTCAAGTATTATCCTCCTCTTGGTATCTTTTCTTCTAGTTGGTATCTTATTTTCAATTGGTGTCTTATCTCTCATGTGTTGTTTGATTTGATTCCTATTGCTATCGCACTTCATGTGTTGATGTGTTTTGGAATCAATCATTTGTTGATTTGATTTTTTTTCTCAATCATGTGTTGATTTGGATTTTGATATAATTTGGACAACCGTTTTGTGTCACACTTTGGTGTGCTCTATTCTTGGTTTACTTGGTGTTTTTGTCCAAATTGTATCTCTCTTGGTTCTCGTAAGTCTATGCATGCATATTTACTAATATATATATTATATGGCATGTTTGTCTTTCTAGTTCCAATATATAGGGTATGCTCCACGGAATCCTAAATCGGCTAAGATGTGCATGAAGTTCAATTTCATATCTATATGCACATATTTATGTGGAGTATGTCCTATATATTGTAGTTGATCTAACTACTATGGGACCCAATGAGTTTGGGAACCATTTTGTGCTTAAATTTTGTTTTACGTACAATGGATATGCATTGGAGGCTTGTCTCATCCATAAGGAAGGTGTTCTCACCATGTGATTATAAGAGTCAAGCTATGATGATTGCCAAAATCTCATCTTCTTCATCACCAATGTCATATCGGTAACAAGTATCTACCTCATGCATACGTTTCTAGTTTCCAACCTTGTGTAGGTTGCCTCTTGGCATCAAAGCTCCTATGTGCAATTGTTGTGGTTTTGGTCTTTTTCCTTCACTTGGTATATCTTTGTGATATTTGTGATGGAAGTGCAAAAACCTTTTCTTCAATTGGTATTATTTCTTTGTGATACTTGTTGCCTATCTCAAAGCATCTTCACTATCTCTTGTTCCCTTAGTGATATGTGTGATGTCTTTGATATTTTTGAAGTTCATTTATATACAATGAGATAAATTTGAGCTTTGTGCTATGCTTTGAAGCAATAATCTCGTTTGTATATTTATGATTTCCTTTTGGATACCTTGTTCTCTTCTTCATCAACCATTTCATATGTGCAAGTTTCTTTGTGGATGTATATGATGACTCCCAAGTGTAGGAGATCAATTGTAGTACCTTTCAATTAGAAAAGGTTGTCGAACCCACGAGGAGCTGAAGGTATTGGTTAGAAAGAATGATAAATAAAGCAATGAAAGATGCAAATGTTTTTGGGATTTTCAGTTGTATGATTGCAAAGATAATAAAAATGTCGAAAGTAAATAGTAACAGTTGAAAGCCCAATCCTCTATGTGGCAAGAGGACAAGCTCAAATGGTGTGTAACTTATATGTGGAAAGCGTTCCCGAGGGCGGCATGGATATCACTACGCATAGAGATTTATTAAACAACACGTTGCATATCTTGTCAAGTTTTAATCTTCTTGGGGCGGAGCCATAACTAGGCATAGCTAAATAAATAATCTACAACCCCTTATGATGGATCATGTAGCCAATTAAATGACTGCTCAAGAATTATTAAGACACAAAGTTCCACCATAGCATTACACTCTAAGGTCCCCGACACTACTACCCACATAATATAACAGCATGACTCCGTCTTAGGCTTACTTGTCCTCCCAAGTCTTCCTTAATTCATTACACTACGTTGTTCTCCTATGAGCCCTTATAGGTGAAGTGTTGTGCAGTCGACATTCGCACAACACCATCATAGAATCACATAGAAGATAAACTCTTGACAAAATACCAACACATGTTATATATAAATCATTGCCAATTCATCCTATGCCCTCTGGAACATATGGGAACTACTCACAACGTGCAAACATGATCATAATCAGTGGCATAAAGGGTACAACACAATCTGAAATAAATACTTCACCACCAAATAATGACAAGTACCCAATCACAAACATGAATAGGAGCACAAGACAATGATCTAGGGTATAGCAACTCTCAAACTATGAGGGGAACGAAGTGGATCACGGAGATGGTGATGGAGATGGTGATGGTCTTGGTGATGGTGTTGATGTAGAGGCCTCCTCCTACGCCAAGGAGGAGAGGTGATGATGATGGCGGTGATTTCCCCCCTCTTCGGAGCTCCGGAGCAGCAGGATCTGACCCCCTTCGGAGAGAATCAGGAGCTCCGCCGCCGCCACGGCCTCAGATAATTCGGGGAAAATTAGGGCGTCCTTTTTTGGGGAGAACCAAGGCGTACATAAAAAATCCCCAGGCGAGGAAGTGCCCGAGGCCCCGTTTGGTGGGTCCCACGCGGTCCCTGTACCTGGCCGCATGGGCCCACCCCATTTCGGCCTCGTGGCCTTCCTCTCTTCGGTCTTCTTTCCATTGCCCTTCTTTCGAAGAAAAACTGCCGTGGTATTTTTCCTTTAATTATTTGGGTTCGCGAAACTCCTGAAACAATAAAGACAAGAAAAGGGGGGTATTCTGCCTCCCAGATATTAAATACCAAAAATAGGGACTTTGTATGAATGTCCCATAAATCATCTAAAACATGCAAAACATTGATATAACAGTGCATATAACATTCCCATATGATAATATAAGGTATAAAAATGATGATATAAAATGCACGTATCAGTATATCATCAACGATTTGTCTACTTAGAAACTGATACATACGAGAGAGGTCACCTTTTAGTTGGTATCCTATTTCTTTTGGGTCACTTTGTTCATTATCTTTGATTCTTTCGTGACTTTGAAAAGAAAATTTGTATCATGAGTGCTTGTCTTATTTTTATTGGTATCTTTGCACACTCATGTTTTTGTAGAGGATCTTTTACCTCATGCTCACCATGGTGAGCATGTTGAATTTTATTGGCTAAATGCTCTCACTAGCTTTCGGCATTTTCAATTGGTTTTAGTTTCCAATTGGTACCCCTAATCTTGTGAACATACTTTTTTAAAAGATCTTCCTTTATCTCGGTTGGGCCTATCTTATGTTGAATCTTTAAAAATTGGTATCTCCTTATGGCTCAACCATATCTTTGGTGCAAGTGCTATGATTTGCTTTTGTTTTATGCACTCTTGCACTTGTTGCGTGTTCTAGATGATCTTGGAGGAGCGAGGATGCCGTATTTGTGCACTCCTCAATAGTGCATGAACATTGGGGAGCTTCTCCATTTTTATTTAGAACTCTCGCTTTGGATCTTCTCGATTGCTTTTCTCCTTTGTGGAGATGTTTAGAATGATTTCATCTTTTTGCAATCTTTGGATCCTCAATATAGTTTGATTCCCTCTAATTATTCGTCAATGGATATATGCATTTGATTTCACTCATATCTTGAGAAATGCACACTTTATGGAGGAACTCATATTATATTGGCTTTCTAAATTTTTCTTCCCATTTCACAATCTATGCCAATGGGGGAGAAGTTTAGTGTGTTTAAGGGAATTTGGGTTTTATGCTTTTGTTGCATTTCCCTTTAATGCGCTTGCATCCTTGCTTGTTTGTCTTGCAAGGTTGATCTATTTATAATATAAACCCTCTTATAAGGGATTGTCATCAATTACCAAAATGGGGGAGATTGAAAGTGCATGGTTGCCCCCATATGTGGTTTTGGTAATTAATGACAATCTCTATGGACTAATGTTTGTATTGAGCTATATTAATAGGTGTGTCCATATGCGTTACTTGATCTCCATATGTTGGAGTCTAGGCTAAGGGAAGAAGATTATATATTGATCAAGGCTAAGTGCGAGTTGATCAACACTCAAGTCCAAGTGAAGATATGCCGAAGAGTGGTTCTCCCATCTTGGTGTATGGGGGAGCATCATGTGAATCTTCACCAAGTGAAGCGCAATCAAGAAAGGTGGTGCGTCTTGAGGAGATGAAGATCGTCTTCTTTGACCTCAAGTGGATTAATGCGCAAGTCAAAGGTATGATCTTGGTAGGGTTTCTATTTTACCGGTCTCATGTTGTTAGTGGAGAGACCGGGTTATAGGATAGATAGCCGTACTATCAAAAGAGGCTCTCGACCGAATATCGTGATCGTATCATCGTAGAGAGCACAAACCTTTGCATCCATGCAATCATATTTATTGGTTTTTATTTGTCTCTTATCGTGGTGTGGTCTTGGTGCTTGTCGTGCTTGTCATGACAAGGCTAAGTTCACCGAAAACGGTTTTCATATGCGTCCCCTATTGCGTTTTCGATATTGAGATTTTGCCGGTTCATCCGTGCGGAAGATTTCTCTCTTCCATTTCTTTGCAAAATCTCCATTGCTTGTTTTCCATTTTCATGGGTAGCATTTTCCGTCCTCTTTCCAACAAAATTGGTTTTATTTCATTCGGACTTCAATTGCAAAAGATACGGCATTTCCGGTTTGCGAAATAGAGGTTGATCCTTTCCCCTTTGGTTTTTACCTCACGTGATGGACAATGATGTTTCTCTGCATGACCTTGTAGAGCTTTTCGTTGCAAGTCCAACAAGCCCAAGATCATCAAAAACAGAGTCCGGATGAGAAAGTTATGCCCGTTTTCGTTTTGCTCTTTCTGCAGTTTTTCAGTGGGGCGGAAGTTCCGGCCCTTAGGCCGGAAATTCCGGCCCATATTTTCATCTGAGCTTTTTGACTAAGTCTTTTCGGCGATTCTCTCTGGAGGGGTTCCGGATTTTTGCCCCGGAAGTTTCCCGGAAATTCCGGTCTTTGGTCCGGAATATCCGGTCTAGGAAAAATTTAGCCAAGTCGTTTTGCGTTTTTCTCTTTGGAGGGGGTCCGGAAATTCGCCCCGGAAGTTTGCTCCGGAAATTTCCGGGCCACCGGAAGTTCCGGTGTGTGCAGCGGAAGTTCCGGCCACCGGCCGGAAGTTCCGGTACATAACCCCGGAATTTCCGGCCTCTCGCTGCTCCAACGGTTCTATTTTTGGGGGAGGCTATAAATAGCCCCCTTCTGCCCCAAAAAGGGAGCTCACTCACTCTCTCTCTCTCTCCTTCATTGTTGCAAACTTGTAAGCTTGATTTCTCTCAATCCCTGCAATGATTCTTTCCCAAATTTAGGGATTCAAGAGAGGAGATCTAGATCTACCATTCCACCAATCCATTCCTTCTCTAAGTGAGGGGAACCTAGTGGATCTAGATTTTTGGGTTGCTTTGTGTTCATCCCCTTGTTCTTCCTCTTAAATCCCTCCATAGCATTAGTTGCTTTGGTTGGATTTTGGAGTGAAGGATTTGACCACTTGGTGTGTTCTTGCCTTTTGCATTAGTTGCATCGGGTTGTGCTCTCCTCGAAGATTCGTGGGATTGACGTTGAGTAGCTTATTACTCTTGGGTGCATTGTGTTCCCAAGATCTTGTGCCTCTTGGGTGCATTGTGTACCCTAGACGGTTTGGTGTGCTGCGAATCCTTCGTGTTGTGAAGCTTCGGGAAGATTTGGGAGCCCCCAATTGAGTTGTGGGTGTGTGCCCCAAGAACGGTGTAAAGGGCTCCGGATTCCGCCTTGAAGGATTCCGATAGTGGAAGGTGAACCAAACCCTTGGGTGCGGTTCATCGGAGAATAGGGTGAGTCCTTTGTGGCATCTTGAGTAGGCCTCTTGTGGCGAGCTCACACCCCTCCAACGAGACGTACTCCCTTAACAAGGAGGAATTCGGGAATACATCCTCGTCTCCGCGTGCCTCGGTTATTTCTATGCCCGAGCTATTTACTTATGCAATTTACATTGTGATAGCCTTCGTGCTTGAAGTTTTATATCTTGCTATCACCTTGTTGCTTGCCTTGCTTAGCATAAGTTGTTGGTGCACATAGGTGAACCTAGCATATTAGGTTGTTGGCTTGTTAATTTAAACACATAGTTTCATTCCGCAATTATCAAGCCTTAAACCTGAAAAGTTTTAATCGCCTATTCACCCCCCTCTAGGCGACATCTCGGCATAGTTTGTTCTTTCAACAACTCCATGGCGCGCGCCTCCGCCGCGCCGTTTGCGGCCATGACGAACGACCTGAAGTGGTGGCGCCCGCTCTCCACGTGCGCAGTGACGAAAGAGTTGTACGCCGCGTACTGCCCCGGCCACAGCTGATGTTCTGGATCGGGCACCTCCACCGGCTCCGGCTCCTCCTCTGGCCCCAACATTTTCTCTGGCTCCTCCATCGGATCCTCCTCCCTCTCCTCCGACCAGTCAATGTGCTCGTCTTCCTCGCCTTCCTTGTCGTTAGCCGGCTGAGGATTTTGGTCCCAACCAAGAGGTGGCTAGATTGCGTGTCATGGTTATGATGGCGCTGTGTGGGTTGTTTTGGTTGTCTACGGCGGGATGTGAGCACGGCGAGAAGTGGTGGCGCGGCAGGGCTTCTTATAGACGGCTGTCTCGGTGTGAAAGAAAGGCAAGAATGAAGCGATAGGAAAGCAAGGCGAGAAACGCTGGCGTGCGCGGAAACCGACGGGTGGGTGGTGAGGCGACGTGCCAGTTTAATGCCGATGACACGTCTCTGCCGCGTCGACCTGGCAGCGCTGCCTCGGAAGGCCGCTCCGTCATTAACGCACCCTCGGCGTGACCGGTGTGAGGATGACAAATGGGGGCCGCATATCTGTTGACAAGCCCGACGCACCGCCGGGACACCCCCCCCCCCCCCTCCCCACACGCCCCACCACCAAAGTTGGTGGTCCGCTTTGGTGGTGTCGGACACGATTTGGACCGGCCGAGAGCTTTAGAGCCTCCTAGTGTGGCTAATTTTTTTGTCCAGAACCCCAAAAGTCCTTTAGGGGCTCCTTTAGAGGCCGCGGTGGAGATGCTCTCAACTAATCAAAAACCCGCATTTTGCTATTCTTGGTATTGTGATATTACCAGTATGTTGGATGATTCAGATTTGGCAACAGGACACTAAGTTTGACTTAACCTGCAAAAGGCCTAATTATAATTGTAGCCAAAAGATAAGGTGAGTATTCTGATCTATAAGTTTTAAGTAAGGTGATTTGATTGTAGCTTATGAACAACACTTCACTCGTTTGGTATAAAAAAAAAAAACCGTGTGGGTATCAGACTAAATTTGCAATCGTAGTTCTGCAAGAGCACACTAAACTTTATGATTAAATTATTTTCTACACAAAGTGGACTATTAGTTGAATCCAAAAGGTGATACAGTATGTGCTAATTATCGATGTGTGTCACCTTCAGTAATGTTTTTGAGATAATAGTCCTGTGAACCCAACGAACAATAAATAGTGTTTTTCTCCTGCAACCAAATGAAATCAATAGTCTTAGATTTATTTGTGGTTATAAAAAATATTAGCTATTGCGCAGCAAAAGCATTACTGACCTGACCAAAAGAATATGATAGCTGATCCCAGTTCAGCCTACCTGATGCATAGAGGATGATGACTTTGAGTAGGGAATTATCTTTTTTTTTAGACCGAGTAGGGAATAATCTGTATAAAACAATACATGGTACTTAATATAACATTCCTCCGAACCTACCTGATGAATCGCATATTTTTCTAAGATAGTGTCTTTTACACTTGTAACCGACATCAATAGTTGTCAAACGAGCCTTCTATTTTCCTTTTTTTTAAATGGGGAGCCTTCTGTTTTCGTCAAACCAGAAATATATTGTTAGGTGTTGCCTAGTTCTACTGAAAGTAGTGCTTTTTAGACTACATGACATTGTACTAACCTTTTAAAACAGAGAGTGTACTAATTAAATAAGAATATATGATGTCGAAAGTTGAAGTAGCAATGACATATATGATTTCACACAGGCACCATACTAATTATTTTTATTAGCCCCACACATCAAACTGAGGGTATTTCCTTTATTCCTGAAATATTTTGACAGTGTCATCGTAGATGAGTAATTTCAATGTATGATGCAATTCTCCCCAAATAGGCCCTTTGAAGACCGAGATCCATCTGATTACACTTGCACTCAAGTTCCTGCAAATACTGGCTCTTAGCACTAATCTGGTTTGTCAAGCTAGTTATCAGACTCTCACTCTTCCGGGACAACTCAAGTTGCAATTCAGACACAGTCTTCAGCTCACCACATCCTGACAAGAACAGACCAACTGGATATCTGAAATGTAATCCTCTTCTTTTGCCAGCCAGCCGAAAATATACTTTTCCTGTCGACTTGCCTCATTCCAGTCCATTTTACCCAAATGGCGTGACTTGTAGTAGTTACGGAATGCCAACGTATCCTTAAATCCAATCCAATCCAATCCTTCTCGAAGCGGAGGACTACAACGCCAGTGTACCCCTTAGAAGAATGCACAACATTAAACCGCGAGGGTTTGAAATGGTCTAGCTGTTGCATCACAGTGGCTCCACCTTCCTCCGTTTGCTCTGCTGGAACATTGGCAAAATGGCAAGGATGTCCATCCAAGTCCAAACAAAGAGCTCTTGATCTTGCACAGGCTTAGGACGATTAACCAGTGCTTCAGCCTGCCGCATCAGCATGATCTTTCTTGAGAGGACAGGCCGGGGCCTGGTGGTTTGCCTTCACCTTCGTAGCACGGCTGGAAGCAC
>QRDG01000264.1:1404303-1497758 GCA_012064385.1 Puccinellia tenuiflora | reverse complement strand
CACCACTATGGCATGCTGAGAGGCCTTCTGTGGTACCCCCAATGAACCACAACCATTAATTTTCGTTAATCTAAGGGCTGAAAACACTTCATACTGGTGGTTAATGTGTGACCAGTACAAATCATACTGGTGCCTCAAATCGGCACAACACAGAAAATCCCGAGCTGGGCCATAGCCCAACAAGGTAGATGGGCACCGGCCCAAGACCAAATAGATCGAACCCCAAGTGATTAGTGCCAGTACCCTCACTCGCACGCACACAAATTTGTGCATGAAAACCGTATAGCTAATGCCTCATCGTCTAGCTCGATCAGTACTTTGCTCGCCGGCTGGTCGTTATGTTTGGTTCGTGGATCCGCCTGAAGGTGTTTGTATCTCTCGTTATGTGACAATTTAACAAATGGGGGCAGATGATTCTCTCTCAAAAAAACCCCCTCACTCGCACGCACGCACAAACAGTCACACGTGTAATCTGCCATTCAGTTAGGTCAGTGGACGCAAACTATGTATCTTGCTTCTCAATTTTTTACTTAAACTGTATTGCACTTCGTAGCTTGAAGCAATTCAGTTAGTTATTTACAAAACATTAAGAACGCTTATTCTCGGAGCATCTGGACATGCTTGTGCTCCTTTGGCAAGAAAATTTGGCTAAAAGGCCACTCTTACATGAAAAAGCAGGTCAGAAGAAGCAAAACAAGCTGTTCTATATAGCTACAGCTACATATTAGGGTCTTGCAGCACACTAAAGTCTGAAGGCCTGTAGAAGCAAGAGAGTTACCTGCACTGCCAATGCATAAGTTTCAAAAAAAATCCTTAACCAGGCTCATCCAACTCATTGGATGAACTGATAGAGGGTAAGCAAACTCAGTAAAGACCAACTTCAGTTAATTGCAATATATAGTAGAAGTGTACTTTCGATGCCATCATATTACAAGCTAAAAAATCTATATCTATGAACTCTGACACCACAATCACAGTTATTATCTCGGATGATCGTCGTGCACTCAGGCCTCAGTATCCTATCTAACTCCAGGGGAATGTCGGTTTCGCACCTGCAAAGTTCAGCAATTGAGCATGGTTTAGTGTCTGTTTCGCACCTGCAAATTATGGTACTAGGCACCATCTATCCAAATTGTAAGTGTGTCACTATTCCTGCTTCTATTGTGTCAGAACCTGTAACTATGCATCAGTACTATTTTGAAGTGAGGTACAAATCCGTTTATGCTACCTGTTCTTCGACATTCGTCAGCGTCCAACTCCGGCGTGCCGTGTGGCGTCGGTTCATGAAGCGTGCGGCCCCGAATCGGCGGCGCCGCCGCCCACCGAATCTCCGTCGGCGTGGAGTAGGGAGTCAAGAGAGGTTTCGGAGGCGTCGGCGTTGGATGCGCTTGCAGGGTGGAGGCGAAGGTGGCGCCTGTCCGGGGTGGATCGGGCCGGCGGATGCGTTTGCAGGGTGGAGCATCGACGGCGGCTCCCGTGCGTGGTCGAGCAGTGGCGGCGGCGCCCGTGCGTGGTGGGGCAGCGTCCGCTAGTTTATGTTTGTCAACGAGTCCTCCTCCTAGCTGTTTGTCAAATAATTATTTACTGAATTCCAAAACCTGGGCCTGTTGGGCCTAATCTCAGAACCACTATCTGAACCGTTAAATGAAATCATACTGGTCCCTCTCCCAGGACCAGGACACAAGCTTGCGAGCCTTGAGGTCCATGTACACCTTCTCAGCATAGTCATCAATATCCGTATCACCTAGCTCTGATGACTCATCGGAACCGCAGTCCATGGCAGACCTGAAAATAAGGAAATTTCAGCTAGAGAAACATTACATGAGACATGACTACAATAATACACAGCAAGGCATGTGATCAGGAAAAACATGGGGCATTAAAAAAATCCATTTAAAATGAATATTTATTGTCATAGATTCACATGCATGGACAGCAAGGATTGGGATTGGCATTTCAGGTTTGTGCAAAGAGAGCTTATAAAAATGATAAAACACAGATCAGCACACACATGTATACTCCATGTATGATGTACTCCCTCGGTCCCAAAAAAAAAATGTCGCGGCGGAGTCAAAATTTTAAAGTACAGTGCATTTTATAATAAACCCCTTTCTTAATTGAAATTCTTATAACTGGACCACCAGGTCGTCTTCTCTAATCGTGTGAAGCTTGTGCCGCCAGCCAGGCTCCAGAGTCCAGGGCTCCAGGCCGGTGGAGCTCGTGCCGCAGGCTTGCTCCTCCTCCTTCTCCCGTGGAACCGGGCTCCTGCAGCTTCTCCCGTGCCCTGGACTGCTCCTGCTCCTTCCCTGCCGCCAGCGTCCTCCTGTAGCTCCGTCCCTACAGCGACTGCCGTCGTCAATCGCCGCTGCGTCACGCCTCCCCAAGCCAATCCGAGCAGACCAGGAGCTCCGCGTAGCCTATATCTACGCCCTCCTCAAGCCACCATGCTTGTAGGGAAGCCGTGGATCGACGGAATCGATCCCGTCTTCTCCCACTCCGGCCGCCGCTTCCCCACATGAGCTCGACGCTGTTGCACCTCCCCAGGCTTTCCTGAGCCGTTCAAAAGATTCTGAGAGATCTGCTGGTCCTCCGGGACCCTTTTCCCCTCTCGATTGCTTGCTGGATTGCCCAGTCGTCGTGGTCCGCCGCTCGCCGCCGCCGGTGCTCGTCACCGCTGCTCCTGCGTTGACCAAAAAATGGCAGCGCCGCCACTCAAGTGTCGCCCACGCTCGCGCCCGTGCTGCTTCTCCCTGCCGCCGGTGGAGATCGTGCTGCTGCTCCCCTGCCATCGGCCACGCTTTTTTCTGTAGAAGATAAAGAGGTACAGGTTCAGACTTCAGACAACTTTTTCTGAAAATTCAACACATTATTTCCATCTTGAATCTACAGTATTGCTGTCAAAATTTTCATCAACCAAAGTAAAGAAACTCAGATTTGTCCACTGCTAGTGATGAACTGATGATTGGTTGGAGTGAGAGCTTAATACTCCCTATAAGAGACAAGTGACAAGTGAAACCTGCTGAATTCGACATTGCGCCAACAACCTTATGCAAACCAATTTTGTACTCTTAAACCTGATGAAAACCAATTTAGTTGCCTAACTTGAGCACAACCAACGAGTAACTTGTTATCCTTGCTGAGTATAAGGAAATCTGATGCATAAGGAAATGAAAGTTGAATTAAAACCTGATGCACAAGAAAAGGACAGATGATTTTCAACCAGGAGAAGCTAGTCTTATATACGCATGAGACAATAAGGTCATAGTTTACAAACTGTATTTCAGTAGTTGCACCATGTTAGCCTGTCTATGTAAGCTAGTCTTGAAGATGCACTGTTAAGCATTTTGACAGTTTCATTTTCAGTACTCTACATTCTCATGTTACCCAACAGTAAGATTCATTTTCAGTTTGCACAAAATTCAGTTTGGACAGTACTATTACTAGAACTTGTGTATAGGAGCGGTAACTCTGTGTGTCAAGTGACATATTGACATATTGAGTATCACAGCTACTGCATATGACAGCAAGTGTACAAGTCAAATTTCTACATCTAAGCAAGAGTATGTGAGCTAAATGTCACAGGATCACAATTTTTTAGACAATTGCTTCAGTTGTTGTAGACAGTGGAGTACCTACATGCACAATGGACTGCTGCTCTTCATGAGATGAGAATTATTATTGATCACAAGTAGATGATCAATATTGACAAGTGGATATTCAAACTAGCACCAAGAATAAAGCTGCACTGTTTGGCAGCTAAATATTCAGTTTGGTTCAGTTTGAACAAACAATGCAAAACTGAAGTTATTGTGATCTGTAATGAACAATATATGTCAATAACATGCTATCAGGAGTAGACGATAGCATCAGTTTTCAGTTGTTGTTGTAGACAGTGGAGTACCTACACTTGGAAATAAACATGATAGTGAATGGAAAATCACAATAACTGGATAACTGTCACTTAAATGACTTGATAATGAAACTTCATAGTAGGTGTGCAAGATTGTTACACTTACTGACGCACTATTCGTTTTCAGTTGATTTCAGTTGCTTCTTACACCTAGAGACAGATGCAAGTGAAAGTAAGATTATAAATAGGAACTATGCGCCTAATATTCAGGTTTGCAAGGAAACACTTCAAGTTGCAACTGAAAGTAATTTGTCCAGAACTATTTGTGCACTGAGAGAGATCACAGGACCTGAACTAGTTGACAGGAAATGCATCCAGATTGCTTGTACTCATATGTTCTTGAATATGATTCCTCTTCATAGTGCTGACAATTGGCTCTATTTGTTTCTATTGCAGAAAGAATAGCAGCAGCAGGCCCAATTTGCTAAGAGCAAGACAATGCTGAAATTTGATAATCAAATAGTGCTCTCAAGTGAGTATGTTTCAATTGGCTCTTACCTACAAGGACAAATTCATCATGTCAATTTAATTCAATTTTCCTTTGCGTGCATCTGGTGCGGTGGAGCATGAAGGATAAGTCATTGTATTCTGGTCTTGTGGAGCTGCTGCTGCACATGGTCCTTTCACAAGGACTGGCTGCAGCACATACACATATGGTCCTCTGTGAAGGACTGGTTGTTAGGCTGTTAGGATAAGATGCCTTGACTACTTTTAGGGAGCATGAAGGACTGGTAGTTAGCAGTACTTAGACTAGCATCTTAGACTAGAATATGGCATATTCCTGGCTGGCTAGCAGCTATAAGTATGTAACCCCGTGCCCTCAGTTTTGGCATGGCAGTGTGAGAAATAAACCAACAAAATTGCTCCAACTCTCCTAGTGTCATCCTCTCTCTCTATGAGAGTAAGCCTGAAGAAACTATCAAGTGGTATCAGAGCAAGGTTGTCTTGCAGCCTGAGCATTTCCTGCTCGTCCCCTTCACAGGGGAGGGAGCAGCCCCAGCCAGTAGCAGTCTCAACTGCCCCTGGTTACTTCCCTCCATCCGGGTTGTCAAGCAGCAACTCGTCAGAAGCAGCTCTCAGCCCCCCAGCAGCAAGCCATGACCGACGGCCACTCTCAGCACACGGCTACCTCGAGCACGCGGCGTCGGCAGGAGGCCGACCGCGCCGCGGCAGAGGAGCGTGAGCGAGTGGCTGCAGCAGCCGCTGCGGCGGCAGCAAGGGCGCAGCGGAGCTGGCGGCAGCCAGAGCGGAGGTAGAAGCAGCAGAGGCAGCACGTGCTGCGGTGGCGGAGGTCGAGGGTTTGCGCAGCAGCGCCAACAGCTCTGCCTCTGCCGATGACGACGTCGACGCAGACCAAGTCGACGCAGCGGCGCAGCGGGCGGCGCAGTGGGCAGCCGAGCACGCTCGCGCACCTCGGGATGGCGTTCCCAGAGGAGGCGCGCGTGGCGGTGGCGGCTGGGATGACCAAGACCGTGGCCTCTATGGGGTCCGGACTGTGGTCAGGGACGTTGGTCCCGGTGTTGGGTGGCCTACCCTCACCAAAACCAACTACGTCGAGTGGGCCGCGATCATGAAGATCAGGATCCAGGTGCGGCACATGTGGGAGGCAGTCCACGACGGCGACGTCGACCACCATGAGGATCGACGGGCATTGGACGCCCTCATCGCCGCAGTCCCGGCCGAGATGCAGTTCTCGCTCTCCCACAAGCAGACTGCCAAGGAGGCTTGGGACGCCATCGCCGCGACACGCATCGGCAGCGACCGTGCTCGCAAGTCCACACTGCAGGCACTTCGCAAGGAGTGGGAGAACCTGGCCTTCAAGCCAGGTGAGGACGTTGATGACTCTGCTCTCCGTCTTAACACTCTACTGCAGAAGATGGTGCAGTTTGGCGATGACGCCTACGACGAGGAGAGAGCTGTCGAGAAGCTCTTCCGCTGCGTCCCCGAGAAGTACAAGCAGATGGCTCGCTCGATCGAGTCCCTGCTGGACCTCTCCACCATGACGATCGAGGAGGCGATAGGTCGCCTCAAGGTCGTCGACACCGACGAGCCATAGTCTTCGTCGGGGCCCATCACCACCGACGGGAAGCTGCTCCTCACTCGGGAGCATTGGGATGCCGGCCACGGTGACAGGAAGAAGGGGGAGTCTTCTTCCTCGGCAGGCGGCCGCAAGCGCGGCAAGCCACGCAAGACGCGCAAGGCTGGCCATGCCAAGGCGCAAGATGATGCCGGCGGAGGCGCCGCCGGCAAGCCCAAGCCGGCAAACGACAACGTCTGCCACAACTGCGGCAAACTTGGTCATTGGGCCAACGAGTGCCGATAGCCACGACGTGGCCAGGCCCACGTCGCACAGGCAGGGAAGGAGGAGCCAGCTTTGTTCATGGCGCATGCCAGCATCGAGCTGTCTCCAGCGGCATCGACCGCAGCGGCTCTCCACCATACCACTCTCCTCCACCTTGACGAGCCGAAAGCACACGCCCTTCTCGACGATTGCTCCGGCAACGACAAGACTGGCGGGTGGTGCCTCGACACCGGCGCCACCCACCACATGACCGGCCGACGGGAGTTCTTCACCGAGCTCGACTCCGACGTACGAGGCTCCGTCAAGTTTGTGGATGCCTCCGCCGTGGAGATCAAGGGTGTTGGCTCCGTCATCTTCGCCGCCAAGACTGAAGAGCACCGGCTGCTTACTGGTGTCTACTACATCCCCGCGCTAAGGAACTCCATCATCAGCCTAGGACAGCTGGATGAGAACGGCTCCCGTGTGCTGATCGAGAATGGAGTTCTGCGCATCTGGGATCACCACCGTCACCTGCTTGCCAAGGTAACCAGAGGTGCAAATTGCCTCTATGTTCTTGATGTGCAGGTGGCACAGCCCCTCTGTCTCGCCACTCGTCAGGAGGACGAGGCGTGGCAGTAGCACGAGCGCTTCGGGCACCTTCACTTCGAGGCCCTGAAGCGGCTCAGTACCACGGAGCTGGTGCGAGGCCTGCCGTGCCTTGACCACGTGGAGCAGTTCTGCGACGTCTGTGTGCTGACGAAGCAGAGGCGACTCCCCTTTCCCCAGCAGGCGAGTTTTCGAGCCAAGGAGAGGCTCGAGCTCGTGCACAGGGACTTGTGCAGCCCGGTGACACCGGCCACACCGGGAGGACGACGCTACTTCCTGCTGCTCGTCGACGACCACTCCCGCTACATGTGGGTGGTGCTCCTCGGCGGCAAGGGAGAGGCAGCGGACGCCATCAAGCGTGCGCAGGTTGCTGCGGAGGCGGAGTGCGGCCACAAGCTGCGCGTACTGCGCACAGACAACGGCGGCGAATTCACAGCGACTGAATTCGCGTCGTACTGCGCTGACGAGGGCATCCAGTGCCACTACTCCGCGCCGTACAGCCCGCAGCAGAACGACGTCGTCGAGCGGTGCAACCAGACGGTTGTGGGGATGCCCGGGCCCTCCTCAAGCAGAGGGGGATGCCGGCTGTCTTCTGGGGAGAGGCGGTGCTGACGGACGTCTACATCCTCAACCGCTCGCCTACTAAGGCGCTCGACGGCAGGACGCCGTATGAGGCCTGGCATGGGCGAAAGCCGGCGGTCTCACACTTGCGGGTCTTCGGCTGCCTCGCGTTCGCCAAGGAGCTCGGCCACATCGGCAAGCTCGACGACAGGAGCACTCCGGGAGTGTTCATTGGCTACTCGGAGGGCTCAAAGGCTTACCGCATCCTCGACCCCACGACCCAGCGTGTGCGCATGTCACGAGACGTTGTGTTCAATGAAGGGCGAGGATGGGCGTGGGGTAAGGCGGTGGTGGACAGCTCGACTCCGACGTATGACGACTTCACTGTCGAGCACGTTCACTTCGAGGCAGCTGGGGGAGTAGGCAACTCTTCTTCACAGAGCACATCTACCTCAGTCCCCAAGTCTCCATCGACCGTGGTGGTTGCTACACCACCAGCACCGGTAGTCACTCCTCCGGGCACGTCTACACCAGCTCACAGCCCGGTGGAGTTCGCATCCCCGCTCCCTCATGACGAGGAGCGCATCGACGCGTACCATGACGGCGAGCCGCTGCGGTACCGCACGATGGAGAACCTGCTCGGCGACTAGCCAGTACCGGGACAGGTGCCTCACGACTTGGAGGCGCAGCTGCAGCTTGCGCGTGACGACGGCGAGCCTCAGTCTTTTGCAGAGGCTGAGAGAGAGGCGGCATGGCGAGCCGCAATGCAGTTGGAGATGGATGCGGTCGAGCAGAACCGCACCTGGGAGCTCGCTGACCTCCCTCATGGTCATCGCGCGATCACTCTTAAGTGGGTGTTCAAGCTGAAGAGGGATGAAGCCGGTGCCATCGTCAAGCAAAAGGCTCGCTTGGTGGCACGAGGCTTCCTGTAGCAGGAGGGAGTTGACTTCGACGATGCCTTCGCTCCCGTGGCACGGATGGAGTCCGTGCGACTCCTTGCGCTAGCTGCCCAGGAGGGCTGGCACGTCCATCACGGATGTCAAGTCGGCCTTCCTCAATGGCGACTTGAAGGAGGAGGTCTACGTGCAGCAGCCGTCGGGCTTTGTGATCCCCGGCTAGTAGGGCAGGGTACTCCGCCTGCGCAAGGCCCTCTATGGCCTGCGGCAGGCACCTAGGGCGTGGAACGCCAAGCTGGACTCCACACTTGTCGGGACCCCGGACTAGCTGTCCGAAGTACCCTTGTGCCTACAACATCAGCGATCCCATGATCAGTGTGTCGCTGAGCACAATCAAACTGGTATCAAAAGAACATCCATGTATACCGAATAAATATACTTACTTGAGTGAGGTTATAAACTTCAACATGTACTTGCAGCGGAATCATCAATTAGCGTGGAGCCCAAGTCTCTTGCCATAACCCTACAGGCAACTGACTGGGAGAACGTCCTAGTTCGCATAGCCGTCAGCGAGATCTTCTTCCTTGTACCGCTTCTCAAAGTCTGGCCAAGACAATAGCCAGGGACGAAACCAATATGAGTACATTTGAGTGTACTCGCAAACCACCCGGTATTTAATTATTGGAAGGATTAATGCATACTAATATGGTGGGAGGCTCTAAGGTAGTTCTTTGCTTTTTAAAAGCATTTTCTTTAAAGAAAAGACGTCTCCATATCTTTGTTGAAAAAGGTAAGGTGTTTGAGTTTTCAATAAAAACAGTTTTTCTTCAAAAGCTCCTCTGGTGGGATCACGGCCTGTCGTGAATCCCTCCTCTTCCTTTCTCCTCATATTGATCCTTTGGTATGACTCCAACAACATCTCCATTTTAGAAACACAAAACTTTGCACATAGGTCTAAGTAGGGCCTTCCAACTGTCCATAACCGAGGACTCGGCTATTCGAATAGTTTTACACTCTGCAGAGGTTGTACACTTTACCCACACCATCCGGAAGACTCGTTGTGTGGGAAACATCCCGCCATACAAGGTGTATGTCACGACAGGCTCCCGACCATAGCCGTTCACTTGTTTATCCTAGTATAGGACCCTGCCCTTGTGAACATTCCACCGACACCCAGTCGCGGCCTCCCGTCGGAGCCCTGGGTGTGAGGACTCACAGTTTTTCCCGGCGGTGCATCTAGCAGTCCTTCTATCCCCCACTATGTTGGAGGATCCAGGTCAGGGGAGGCCTCCAAGCCAACCCCTCATGAAACAGAGAATCTCCGCTGTTGAGGTATCCCATACTAAGACAAACAAATTACTTAGCTAAGCCCCGTCCCATATGGAGGGTAATGTGGTCGCACAGGGTATGGTTGGTCGACGTAAGTACTAGGACACCATGTGAATTTTCTCAAAAACCACTATTCTCCATTTTTCCACTTCAACACCGACATCTCGGCATGTCATATTTCATCCGAGGATTTTCAAGGAGTTTTGAATAAATAATATTTTTCCATCCTATGGTTTTATGTAAACTAACCTATACTTCTACATAGGGTGGCAAAATAGTTTTTCATATACTCTTAAAAAGTTTTTCAAAATCATTTCCAATTTCCATAGCAAAATCCTTTTAACCAAAACATGGGCAGATCGTAATCTCACCCGAAGATTTTCATAGAAGGCTTTTGAGTAAAAACAAATATGCCCCCATTTAGAATCTACTGCAAACTACTAACACCTCTATATAGGGTGTCTCAATAATATACTTGTATTTGGAAAAAGGGTTTTCAAAATCATAGCTTTAAGTGGCACACACCACTTGAAAACATTTTATGCATCTTACCATAATTAAAACATGCTTAGTAAAATAATAGGACAAAGGGATATGATCAAATGGATGGCTTGCCTTGGTCAGCAATATGTCCCTGGACTTCTCCTCACTAATCAAAGAAATAAACTCCCATCCTTCTTCAATAAATTTCTCTCCAAAGACCACTCCGGTAGCGTTATTAAATAGCGTCGCAACAGGGAAATACACAACACTCAATACACCAAACAAAATCATAGGTGATACACAGACAAGTAACAAACCACAAGCATAAAACTAATCATTCAAGCAACAAACTAGGATCTATTCTTACAAGGGCATTATACTAATACATGCTAAGAACATAGATCGCAAAACTATCTTAGGCAAAGATGAACAACAAGCACCTTTATTTAAACAGGAAATACTTCAGACAAAAGTTAAGCCACCAATTATTTCTGTAATTCAAATAGTTTACAAAGCTAAGGTAGAGACATTAACAAGATACTCAAGCTAGTACTCATCTTAAAGACAACCAAGTTTAACAAGCAAGGCAACATATTAATCACACACATGCATAACAAGTCACACAACAGTAACAAGTATATAACATTACCAAAACGCTATCTAGCAATTTAAATGGGGTTCAGAAATAATCATTTCAATAAGAGGGAATTTTAATCCACCTTTAACGTAATGATTTCCCTAACTTGTAAAAAGTACAGTACTACAATTTTGGTCAAATATGCATGATGGTGATGCTACTGGATAGCTCACATTTTTCTGAGCACTTTGATATATCAAACACATTTTTCTGATATACCCTTAAAAAGTTATGGAATTCATAAAACCCCTTTTTATTCTGCCCTTGTGCTAATTTATTTTTAGACACTTTACAACTAATTATTCATGTTTGGGGTTAAGGTGAAATATGAAGTATATTAAGTGCTGACATTTGATATGTCACACTCAATTTTCAAATCATTAATTATAAAGTTATGGATTTTCTAAAAACTCTTTTCTATTCTGTCATTTTCATTATTTTAATAAAAAAGAAACTAAACTCAATTAGTTGAATGTGTGAGTTATACCAACAGACATACTTTATTCTTCTGAACATTTTGGTACCTCATTTGTAATTTTGGACAAGTATTCAAAAGATATTGGATTTACCTGTTTGTTTGAGGTTTATAACTAGCTGATTTGTCATTCTTATCCTAAGCAAATTATAACTCCAAATGGATTCAATCCAGTGGCATTGGATAAATAATTTGAAATACGTTTGATGCAAATTTTAGTTTGGAATATTTGGATAAACCAAACTCTAGGAAATATTTCCCAAAGATGCTATCAATTTAAATAACTTAATAAAAGAGTTTTTAAGTTTACAGAATAGCAATTTGTTATTTTTGTCTTACTCCAACCAAAGATCCAATTTGATCATGGCTTGCACTAATGCAAAGTACTCATTGTTTAATTCCTATATGGTTTTAGTTTACTATTTTTGGTCGAAAATAACAATGGGAAATTTCATTGGAACATGGCTACTTTTAAAGTTTTCTGTAACAGAAGCATTGGTTAGCTATGTTCCCTAGATGATCTCCACCGAACTAAGATACTTTTTGAAACACCACTATTGGGTCTTGAGAGTACTCATGCTATTCTAACTAATTCAGAAATAATTAATCACAAATAATATTTGAGGGTGATGACAATTATCCAGTGAAAACAGCATGTTTTAACCAAATCCAGAGAAAATCTGAAAACAGTACTGACATAGCTACTTTACCTAATTATTTGAGCATGCTATACTGTTCAAATTTGAAAACATTGGTTGTTTGAGAAACTACATATTGCTATTTCCAGCAAGCGCAATTTTCCTAAACTGTATTAAGTGGATTTTTGGGAACTTGTATTCAAAGTAGCTAATCAGTACAGCTGTTTAGACTTAGCAGTTTTCCAGATTTCTAAATCTGGGCGGGAACGCACTGTGGCCGTTGATCTGGAGATCGACGGCACACAGCCATCCTCTAGCTTCAGCCGGGGGAACAAAGCAAGGAGAGAGAGAGAGAGAGGGACGGCACGGGGAGCTACCTGCCGGGGGAAATCGACGGTGGCGAGGGCGGTGGTCGACGGGCGGCTTCATGGGCTGCAGCTGGGCACAGGCGGCGTGGACGGAGATGACCCACAGCGGCGGCACGGCTCGGCGGCCGAGCTGCTCGAAGTGGATCTCCCGAGCTCCTCTTCGGGTGGTTCCTATGTGAGGGAGAGTGGTACGGTGGTGGTGTGGTGAGTGGGGTGGTTTATATAGCCGGAGCGGCTCGGGCGCGAGGCCGGCAAAGGGGAGGCGCGGCCATGCCGCGGGCGGCACGGGCGGCGTGCGGCTGCACTTGGTCGGCGACGTGCAAGGGAAAGGGAGGCACGGGAACGGCGCCTGCGGGTAGAGGGGGTCGTGGTGCGCAAGCTGGCTGTCGGGGCCGCCTCGGGCGGGCATTGGTCGGGCCGGGGTGGCCGGGCATGGTCTGCACGCCAGGTGTTCGATGCCTGGTCGGCATCCAGAGCGCCAGTGATTTTGGACAGGGTGAGGGGCAGGAGCAAGGGGATCGAGTTGGGGAGTGTCCAGGTGACAAGTGGATGTTCCAGGACACGGTGATCCAGAGGTTCATGGCTGAGGAGGACAAGTTGGCCATGTGGTGGCCATGGCCATGTCTTGGCTGTTCTAGGGTTAGGTTTAGGTCATGGGGGAGCTTGAGCTTGTCCAGGAGGTGTAGGAGGTCTAGGGACAGGTGCTGGACAAGAGGGGACAAGTAATGGACAAGCTTGGGGGCTGCCATTGATTATAGGGTAGAGGGTATTATTTGAGACTATTTGCCACTATTTGAATTTGAATGCCAAAGAAAGAGAGGGGAGCAAGGGTGCAATTTCTGTGAGGAATAAGGATAAGTGTTGGAATTTATTTTTTTCAGAGTTGACACCAACAATGGATATTCCATTTTTTTTTGGCCAAAAAGGATTTGTGGGAAAGGTATAAGGTTTATTATTTCATGTGTCACTTTCTTGTCTTCCTAAAAAGATTAGTTTGGGAGAAGAAATATTTGGGGCTAAAGATGAATCCTTGCTGGTCCTTTGTGTTTCTCCAAATAATGATCATGACAATTGATCTCATTCAAATTGAGTTGGTGAATTGGTTTAGAATGCATAAATCAAATGCATACGGTCTAGTTAATATTTTGACTCCAATTCATATAGGGCATAAACCCTTATAAATTTGAGTAGAGATGATCCACCAAGGATCACCTTGATTTCTTATTTTTATATATATATATAAAATAAGTAGTTCACTAAGATTTTTAAATAGGGAAGAAAATAATATATTGGAATCAAATTGATCCTTATTTATTAATATGGATAACCCAAGTTTGAATTTGGTATTTGATTTCTAGTTGGAGCATTCTGGATCCACACCCACGAATAACATCAAACTACCAGTAATGCACTAAAAAAACAAAATATAAATGCCAACCTATAAAAGTTTTTGATTGCCACAAAATTTGATCTTTTTATTTATTTCTTTCAACAGCAATGAAGATAGGTCCAGAGATGTTTTGGTCAAGATTCTTCAAGATTTTGAATTAGGAAAGGGGGTATTGATGCTCATTTGGGTCACACATGACCATGAGCATGCCAGGGATTTTTCTCAAAATTTTAGGAAATACTTTTGTTCACAACAAAATAATTTAATAAACAACTCTAGTCTTGTTGAAAATAGTTAATAACAATATTTAACACAAGCAAGTCAATACAAAAACAAACCATTCAACAAGTCACCACAAACAAGCGAAATAACATACCATTCAAAACAAGACACTCAAAGAGTTGGTGAGATCAAGCACAAATAAATATAAAACAACAAAATCCATCACCCTTAATATAATTAGGTGGTTTAGTAAACACACACAATCATGACAATATGATGTTAGGAGATTCTCAACTCATGACTTTATAATCTTCAAAAGGTTTTGATATAGATAAAAATATGGGGTAATATACTTCCCACTTGCATTAGTCCAAAGGGTGTTCAAAAATATAAGATGTTGATACTTGCAAAATAACAAGGTTGAGAATAGGCAGGGGATATTATATAGATCTCCTTAGTTTTGGGAACACTTAAATTTTGGAATACTTTTACTTTCCCAATTAATAGGTATTTTTGGTTGTTGCTGAAACCAAAGTATCTTTGAAATGGAATTTGGCCAGAATAAGATTGGAAATGATATATGGATTATTTTTCTTGTCATGACATGATCATCAAGATTAAATATATTCTTATCTTGGTTGGGTCCTTAGGTTAATATTTATTGGTCAAGCAACTTTAAACAATAAGTCACGCAAGCTCAACAGAGCAATAGGAAGGAGAACACAATCATTAGAAGCATTTCAAAAAGTTTTTGTTAGTTCTGAATTTTGGGTCTTGAAAAAACTAAGTTTTTCTTAGTTCCAAAATTTGGGATGTGACAACACTGAAGACGAAGGGGTTCGAGCAAAGCCCGCACGAGGCGGCCGTCTACCGACGGGGCAGTGGAGGAACTGCCCTGCTGGTGGGCGTCTACGTCGATGACTTGGTAATCACCGGCATCAAGGATGCAGAGGTGGCCGCGTTCAAGGAAGAGATGAAGGCCGCCTTTCAGATGAGTGATCTTGGGCTCCTCTCCTTCTACCTGGGGATCGAGGTGCACTAGGACCACTCTGGGATCATGCTTCGACAGACTGCCTACGCCAAGCGCATCATTGAGCTAGCTGGGCTCACCGACTGCAACCCAACCCTCACTCCGATGGAGGAGCGGCTGAAGCTGAGCCGCGACAGCACAAAGCCGGAGGTGGACGCTACTCAGTACCAGCGCCTTGTGGGGAGCCTTCGCTACCTCTCCCACACGCGGTCGGACTTGGCGTTCTCCATCGGCTATGTTAGTCGGTTCATGCAGCGACCGACGACGGAGCACCAGCAGGCTGTGAAGAGGATCATCCGCTACGTTGCGGGGACTCTCGACCACGGCCTCTACTACCCTAGGTGCCCTGGGGCGGCAGATTTCGTCGGGTACAGCGACAGTGACCACGCCGGCGACATCGACACCAGTAAGAGCACGAGCGGAATTCTGTTCTTCCTCAGCAAGTGCCTTGTGAGCTGGCAGTCGGTTAAGCAGCAGGCGGTGGCTATGTCTAGCTGCGAGGCCGAGTACATCGCGGCCTCCACCGCCTGCACCCAGGCGCTCTGGCTCTCTCGGCTGCTTGGTGATCTCCTCGGCCGAGACACTAGAGCAGTGCAGCTCATGGTGGACAGCAAGTCCGCTCTGGCCCTGGCGAAGAACCCCGTTTTCCATGAACGGAGCAAGCACATTCGTTTGAGGCACCACTTCATCCGAGGCTGCTTGGAGGAAGGGAGCATCAAGGCAAGCTACATCAACACCACGGATCAGCTCGCGGACCTGCTCACCAAGCCTCTTGGGAGGATCAAGTTCCTCGAGCTCTACTCCCGGATCGGGATGGTTCAACGCTCCTGCAAGACGGCGTACAAGACTTAGGGGGAGAATGAAGGATAAGTCATTGTATTCTGGTCTTGTGGAGCTGCTGCTGCACATGGTCCTTTCACAAGGACTGGCTGCAGCACATACGCACATGGTCCTCTATGAAGGACTGGTTGAGGATAAGATGACTTGACTACTTTTAGGGAGCATCAAGGACGGGTAGTTAGCAGTACTTAGACTAGCATCTTAGACTAAAATATGGCATATTCCTGGCTGGCTAGCAGCTATAAGTATGTAATCCCATGCCCTCAGTTTTGGCATGACAGTGTGTGTAGAGTGTGAGAAATAAACCAACAAAATTGCTCCAACTCTCGTAGTGTCATCCTCTCTCTCTGAGTAAGCCTGAAGAAACTATCAGAGCAAACTGGCGGCGGACAACTCTGGCATGCTGCTGCTGCACCCTCGGCTCGGGTGGTGCCGAGACGACGACATAGCGTACTAGTGGGCGATGCACGGGGTTCGGTGGCGGTGTGGCCTGGCTGGCGTCAGGGGCAGAGCTGCTCCAGGCCTCCAGCAGGCACCAACGGGTGGGCGTGGCTCGAGGTGAGTTGAAGAGGCGAGGCATGCTCATCCCAGGGAGAGAAGGGGAGCAACCAGAAAGGAGTGGTCCTCTCAAACTGCAAGACTTTCCCTTCTTATCCCCTTCCCTTGCGCAGGCGATAAGGAGGCGACCTCCTGTTCCTCGTTCTTCCGCCGGCCGGGCCGGTGGTTCCCCTCCTCTCCGCCGGCCGCTTCGGCGGCGGGAGAGTGGGGGAACCCTGGTTCCGCGTCTCCGGCGTGTAGATAGTAGGTTAGCTGTCTCCTGGGGCACCATCAAGTGGGGGTGGGTGGTGGCCCTTTGGAGTTTTGGTGCAGGAGCTCGTTCCCCTTCCCGACGTCGTCTGCGGCGGCGTCGGCGAGCTGCTGAGGTTGGTCCCTCTCGGATCTGTCGATCTGAGAAGGTTTGGTGCTCGGGGCGTCGTCGGCTTAGCGAGGTCGGCGGCGGGCGCGTGGTGCTCCGGTCCGCTGGATCTGCTATGTTGCTGCCCCTGGCCGGCGTCGGTGTGGCGGAGGCGCCGGTGCCGGGTTGGGCTTTTGTCCTCCGGCTTCTCCTCTGCCGCGGTGGTGTCTCCTCCGGCTCCATCGGCAAGCTTGTGAGGTTCTTCAGGAGGCTCGTCTGTTCGGGAGCGGTTCCAGTGCAGGGAAGATGGTCCGCTGGTGGCAGTTCCGGTGCAGATTCGTCGTTTCTTCGGCGTCTGTTGCTGGTTCCGGAAGCGGGAGCGCCATGGCCGAGGGTCGTTCATCGTCTTACGTTCCGGCGTTCAACGGCGGGCAACTTTTGTTTTAAGGCATTGAGGTGCTCCTCTGTCCAGGTTTGGGGATGGCTGCTCTTCCTCTTCTTCGCCGGCGTTGCTGGTGCTTCGGAGTGGTGGCGGCCTGTGTGGTGGTTCAGCTCTCTAGCTGTTGTTCTGGTTCGATCCCGAATGTGTGTGCCTGTGTATGGTGTTTGTACTGTTCTTCGTTTATGTTGAATATATGCAGGTTTCTTTCTCAAAAAAAAAAAAAAAGGAGTGGTCCGAGAGAAGAGACATGAATGCTCTGGAGTGAGAGGAGTTTTTTGAAGAAGAAAAATGTTTGGTTGAATCCTATGTGGCCTGGCGGGTAGGGTTCACATGCTGCCACATAAGCAAAGACAACGTTGTACCGGCCGTCCATGGGCCTCTAACTCGTACTATTTAATTATCGTAACCTACGTATATTTTAGTACGGTGACCATGGTGAGCTCGGCCGACAAGTTCGAGGACCTCCGATCTATTTTACTCTTTTTCAATCCTAGTCGTATCTTTATCTTTCTGTCGTATCTTTCTTTCTTTCTGACCGACATTTTTGCAGCCCGTGTAAACAAGACCAAAAAAAAGTCTTGTAAAAAGCTTTTTTTAGCATCAAATTTTATCTTTTTACACACGATATAAAAATGTAGTTTTTCCGTGAAACAACTCCGTGAGTAAATAAAATGTCAAGATATATGGGCCAAAATTTTGTTCAGCATTTTCCAAAATTTTGAAATACATTTAAAATACATATTAAAGGCGTCGAAAACAGAAAATGAAAAAACTTAACGGGAAAGAAATAGCATCGGCTGAAAAATTTGTGCCAAGGTATCAAAAAACAAAATTGTCGAATGTTTTTACATGCCGCACTCAGTAAAGAGGGCGCTGTTATAGTTTCATTAAACTTGGTTGAACGTATTTCTTTGCCGAGTGTGTAGAAAAACACTAGGCAAAGTCACAAACACTCGGCAAAATCCTTCCCGGGAGCCAAAGCGTCACTTCCTGAGTTTTACTTGTACTTGTTACGTGAGAGTGTTACTGTAGATGCGCCTGTTTTCGGACGAGTCGTCCATCATACTTTGGCGAGCATGATAATAACAACCATTATTATTGGGTATATGATCTCACTGTAATACTTTGTTCATATTGCACATGTGATGTGTCTCTAGCTCTGTTGTATTCGTCAAGCATGAAAACCAGATCAAACCACGATAACAACAAAAGTTGAAACAATTAAGTCAAAATTGGAGGTTTCATATGCAGCGTAATTGCAGTTCATAGATTTGCATCCACCTGACGATGCATACAAGATAGCATATGACGTTTTAGTTCTAAGTCTCTCCACGTACGGAATCTTGCCAGTTTATCACAAAATTAGTCTACTTGCCCTCTTTTTGGCCGCAAAATGTTCAGTCAACTACGCTTTGCTTAAGCTTCTTGCCGAATAGCTGAAGGGACCCTGGATCTTTGCGCTTGCTTGAAGGAGCAGATGGCTCAATGGCCTCCACCTGCCAAACATTGACGTCTCTGTTTGGGGTACGGACTCCTTCCCAGTTTATCTGCAAATGCAAATTTATAGACCTTATAATTTGATATTTTTTAATAAATTTGTGTGGCAATAGCAGGCATATCAATTACCATAACATAACTGAATTTTTATTCATAACTCAACCAGCAGGCTATTGTTTTATGTGACAAAGTTGAGAGACAAATACAACAGACAAGTATTTGACATGAATGCCCAATCATGGAATGAGAAGTGTGCTAATCCTGCAGTAGTTCTGTAGTTGGCACAAGTGGTTAACAAGTATCTGAAATTTCAATCTGCCGTCTTGTCATGAGCTTAATGTGTATTCTGACAGGCAAAGAACATGCGATCATTGGGTACAAAGTTATCACTAAATCAGAAAGGTCTAAACAGAACTTTGCCGATCGTAAGCAGGAAGTGTCAGGCCACTTACGACCCACAGAAATAACCATTTTTCCTATTACATGCTTTGCCTGATGGTTCTATCAAAGGCTGCTAACTATAGGAAACAGTGACCGTGTGGAAGATAAGTTCCCTAATCATCGTGCGAACAGAGGAAACATCTAATAAAGATTATGAAGGGAAATAAAAAATGCGGTTACTAGGTACAAAGTTATCACTAAAATCAGAAGGATCTGAATAGACGCTGCCACACGTAAGCTTGATGCGGTGGCAGGCCACTTACAATCGACAGACCGTTCCTACTATGTTTATGTGCTACTTCTGAAAGTATGTCTGTGAGTGCAGTGACTTCAAACAATGGATACATGGAAACAAAACGAAGTTGCCGTTACATGGGCAGAGACTCTATGGCTCCTAACCAGAGGGATACTAAAGATCATGTCATCCAATCTTGTGATGATGTTTTAAGAGGAAAACGCATCGGTGGTCAACGAACTTAACCGAGATGAGCGGATAGGTCACTGAGCTCTTAAAATGTGAAAACGAGTACTGAACTCACTTTTATGAGTGTTTTGGTCAATAACCTACACGCAAAAAAAAAAAAAAACCCTGCTTCTGACCGATTGGTTCTATCCACGTGTCAGTTGGGTGAGGTGTTTTGACGAGAAATTAGCACGTGAAAGGGACTGGGGACATGTATTTTGTATGCAGGCCCTTGTGTCAATATCACGAGGTGTTATTTGTAAACATAGCTGTAGGAAACATTGAACCGGAGCAAAGTGTTAAGTCCGAAAAAAAAGGTGTCTATGTGCAAGAACAAGAAACTGTGCAGATTTTCCAAAAACAGGAAGCTTTTTAGTGAAGAGGAAGCAAAAATTGAAGAGGAAATAGATACTGACTCAGTTGCTGATCCTGACTTTCATGATTCTGATTATGATTTGGAAGATGATGATTGCATGTTTGCTGACAATGTAGATGCAGGTGTGGTAGATGATATAGTTGTGGAAAAACCAATGCAATCATACCCCAGAGGAGAAGATTGTGTGCCTGATGAAGATGAGTTACAGTCCTTTGATCAGCAGAAGTGGAATTTCACATATTACACTCACAAAACAGATAAAGAAAACCCAATTTTCAAGCTAGGAATGGTATTTCCTACAGTAGACGATGTGAGAGAAGCCCTGGCTGCATATTCAGTGAAAAATAGGCTCCAGACCAGGAAGATTAGGAATAATAGTACTCGGATAGAGGCAGTTTGCAAAGGAGATTGTCCCTGGAAATTAATTGCTTCCAAAGACAGCAGATCCGAGTCATTTATAGTTGAGACATTTGTTAAGGAGCATATTTGTGAGAGGTTGTGGAATGTAAAGAACTGACAGGTCCGTTTCTCACTGAAAAATTCACAGATGAATTTAGACTTGATGAGAAGATGTCACTCAAATCCTTTGCAAATAAAGTTCAAAAAAAATACAACATGGTCCCCAACAGATTCAAGCTGGCAAGGGCTAGGCTGGCTGCACTAAAAATAATCCATGGTGATGAGGTGGCCCAATACAAGTATCTGTGGGATTATGGGCAAGAACTGAGGACAGCAAACCCTGGGAGCAGTTATTACTTGAAAAGCATAGGAAATTATTTCAGTTCTTTATACCTTAGCTTGGATGCTTGCAAAAGAGGGTCGCTTAGAGGCTGCAGGCCAATTATATGCCTTGATGGGACACATATCAAGACTAAGTTTGGGGGCCAGCTTCTAACAGCAGTGGGGATTGACCCTAATGACTGTATATACCCAATTGCAATGGCCATTGTTGAGGTTGAGTATTATAGTAGTTCATTATGGTTCTTGAACACTTTGAAGACAGATCTAACATTATTAATACATCACCTTTCACTGTAATGAGTGACAAACAGAAGGTAGTTGACTAATATCTGCTTTTAACTGTAACCCTCTATACATATTGACTAATATCTGCTTTTCTCTTCACAGGGCCTAATCAAAGCAGTCCTGGAACTATTTCCTGATTCTGAACATCGATTTTATGTAAGACACTTACACCAAACATGAGCCAGATGCACAAACGTTGTGATATGGAATGAAAATATGGAGAAGTTCAAGCTAGAATGTCCTGATTCACATGTTTGGATTGAAGAAATGCCACCCAATACATGGTGTAGAGCTTTTTCAGTGAATTTTCTAAGTGTGACATACTACTAAACAATAGTTGTGAAGTTTTCAACAGGTTTGTATCAAATATCCGTCTCTTCTGATCGTTAACTTATGGGGGGGGGGGGGGGGGGGGGGGGGGGGGGGGGGGGGGGGGGGGGGAGGGACCGAGAAGCGACCGATATCGTTTATTATATCGATAAGCAACTCCGATATTGTTCGTCGATAAACGATATCGTCCGATATCATTTATCGATAACTTATTGGTTGGCCCCTCTATGTTTCAGATGGATAGTAGAAGCAAGGGAGCTACCTGTCCTCTCAATGTTGGAGAGGATACATTGTCAGTTGAGGGCAAGGTATTATGAGAAGGAGAAGGAGGCTAGAGAAAATTGGACAGGACAAATTTGCCCAAAGATTAAAAAAAAGTTGGATAAAAATACAGAGTGGGTAGCACAATACGTGCCAAGCCTTAGTGGAATGGGAGTGTTTCAAGTTGGCAGCCTAAATACAAACAGCAATTACATTGTGGAACTGAACCTCAAGAGCTGTACTTGCAGGAGGTGGCAACTAACTGGAATTCCATGTTCTCATGTGATTGCCTGTTTGAGGCATGAAAGGGTCAAGCCAGAGCAGATGGTTGCAAGCTGTTACTCTATCCACACATACATGAAGGTTTATGGAACTATTATCAGGCCAGTGAGGGACATATCAGAATGGACTAATGTCAATGGGCCAGAAGTGAAACCTCCATACTATGAGAAAGTTGTTGGTAGGCCAAGGAAAAATAGAAGAAAAGCACCTGAAGAAAAGAAAGAGGGCACAAAACTGAGCAGGCATGGAGTTCAGATCCACTGTGGCTATTGTAGAGCAGCAGGTCACAACAGGGCAGGTTGTGACTGTGAGAAACAATATTGGTAGGGGTATTGCACGGTACCTCCAAGGGTCCGGCCTATCTCATTATATATGGGGGTAAAGTTACAATACAGGTACAAGTACAAGTTAGATTAGAGCCCTATACAAATACGTCTATCACCCTCCCTCAATCTCAACGGGGGTACCAACGTTGAGATTGCGTCTACAGAACTGAAACAATGGTAGTGGAAGAGGTTTAGTAAATATGTCTGCCAACTGATCCTTGGATGAGATGAACCGAATTTGCAACAGCTTCTGTACAACCCGCTTTCAAACAAAATGAAAATCCACCTCAATGTGTTTAGTCCGTGCATGAAATACTGGGTTCGAAGAAAGGAACGTTGCACCAATATTGTCACACCATAATACCGGTGGATAACGCTGAGAAACACCAAGTTCAGTTAGCAAGGCTTGTACCCATATCAACTCTGCAGTAGCATTAGCAAGCGCCTTGTACTCAGACTCAGTACTGGAACGAGACACGGTAGCTTGCTTTCTAGCACTCCAAGAAATCAAATTACCACCATAGAAGATGGCATATCCCCCGGTTGATCGCCGATCATCAGAATTACCAGCCCAATCCGCATCAGAGAAAGCGGATAAAAGATCAGATGATGATGTAGGCCGTCTCAAGAGTAGACCATATGTCAGGGTGCCATGAACATATCGCAGAATACGTTTCACTGCTGCCCAGTGAGTACAACGAGGAGCATATAGAAACCGACACACCTTATTCACCGCAAATGCAAGATCAGGTCTGGTCATGGTAAGATACTGCAATCCTCCAACAATGCTGCGATAACGAGTAGACTCCGCTGCTGAAAGCAAGGTGCCATCAATAGAACTCAACTTATCAGTAGAGGTCATAGGAGTAGTCGTGGGGGCACACTTCAACAGACCAGCACGCCTGAGAAGCTCAGACGCATACTTCTGCTGACTGAGGTGAAGACAACCAGGGGAACGCTTCACCTCTGTACCAAGAAAATAATGCAGCTCACCAAGATCCTTGAGAGCAAAAGAGGACCCCAGCTGAACAAGAAGGCGATCAGTAGCAGTAGTGGAGGAGCTCACCACAATAATATCGTCGACATAAACAAGCAAGTATATAGTGACCTCAGGCCTCTGGAGAATAAATAGAGAAGTGTCAGCAGTAGATGCAACAAACCCAAGTCCAGAAAGAACAGCACTCAACCGAGCATGCCAAGCACGAGGAGCTGTTTCAGTCCATAGAGAGCCTTATCAAGTCGACAAATATAACCAGGATGTGATGAATCCTCAAAACCAGGGGGCTGACGCATGTATACCTCCTCCTCAAGAACACCATGCAGAAAAGCATTCTGAATATCTAGTTGTCGAAGGTGCCATCCGTGTGTAAGAGCCATGGACAGCAGTAACCGAATAGTAGTTGGCTTGACAACGGGGCTGAAGGTATCCTCATAGTCAAGTCCATAACGCTGCTTAAACCCCTTTGCAACCAAGCGTGCTTTGTATCTCTCAATAGTACCATCAGATTTTTGCTTGATTTTGAAAACCCACTTGCAGTCAATGATATTAACTCGGAGGCGAGGAGGAACTAGTCGCCAAGTCTTGTTAGCTTGAAGAGCAGAGTATTCAGTCTCCATAGCAGTACGCCAGTGGGCACAAGTCATAGCATCATGATGATCACAGGGCTCATTATGAACAAGATCAACAGCACGAGATGTATTCCAGGCCACTGTGCCATCTGTCCGCTTTTTGGGCTGACGAACGCCACGCATGAGTCTGGTGGTAACACCAGTAGGAGAGGCGGGTGACGGCGACGGCGGCACCGACGGCGTCACTGACGGCGTGACAGCGGACGGCGAGGCGGGCGACGTGGAGGAGGCCGCTGTGCCGGGCGACTGCCCTGGCGTAGACGGGCCGGCGGATGGCGGCCCAGCTGGAGGCGAGCCGGGCGAGAGTGGGCCGGCCTCGTGTGCATGGCCATCACTGGCGCCATGCATGCGATCGACGTGATCACCGTGATCACGTGCCGCGTCGGCTGGATCTTCATCNAATTGCTAACCATATGACATATGGTTAATTCGGTTTAAAACCGAAAAACCACATGGTTAACCGGAAAACCGAAATGCCGGCTCATCAAATAATTTCACGTCCAAATCCCAGCCAACTTTACCCAAAACTGTTATATAGAGCATACGGTGTACAAAATCCACTAAAGTCCACCTGGCCTGTTGGTTAAGACATGGAAGCATATGTTTTTGACCTGTGGTCACGAGTTCAACTCCCAGTGCTAGTATATTTTTTGCTCTTTTCCGAAATTTAATTGTTTTTTTTTCTTCTATCTCATACAAAACATCTATAGCTCGGTTGTACAAAATATAAAACTGAAATATATGGCAAAAAAAATTATGTGTTATTCAAAATTCGCGTCAACTGTGGTTAGTTTGGTTATAACCGAAACCAAACCGAAACTAAATGGTTATTACCGAAACCGAACCGTATTTTCATATTAAACCGTATTAACCGAAGTATCGAAACCGTATTTACCGTATAACCGTATAAACCGAACCGAATTAACCATATTAACCGAACGCGCAGCGCTACTGGCAATGACCTTGTTGAAGGCATTGTTTTTGAGAGCGGGGATTATCTCCAGGGTGAAGACCCTAGATCTTTGATCGGGTGATGACGGCGCTGATGCATGATAATCCCCAAGAGCAAGGAATCACTGTAGCACAATTCAATGTGGAAGTAAGGTATCGATCCGCAGGAGCAAGAAGGAAAAGTTATCTATTCCCTACAACTAAAGTGTCACAAGTTCTAGTTGATTATGCACTAAACAAGTTTATAGAACAAGGTGGTTGATTTAATGGATGGAAGTTTGATTTAACAAAACAGGAGTGTGAAAGTGTCCCAATCCTCTTTAATGCAAGAGGACAAGACAAGGAAACAAGGGTGTGAAAGTGTCCCAATCCTCTTTAATGCAAGAGGACAAGACAAAGGTGTAAACGGTGCTTTGGAAATAAGGCCTAGGGATCATGCTTTCACTAGTGGACACTCTCAACAATAATAATATAATTGAATACATAGATATTATGCTACTCTGAATTAATTTCTGGTTGGATAAAAAACACCAATCCATTATGTAGGGCTACAAAAAGCACACCTTAAAGTTCGTATTCCACATCTATGGACACTTCATGCGGTCACTATTCGCATCCAAAGATAGTACTAACAAACACCACAATATCATAGAGACACCCAACACAAATAATAACTCATGATAAGTATTCATGTAATCTTTAGCCTAAGAGCCACACACGGTGCACGCACTGTCAACTTCACACCATGGGACAAAGGTGACTCCGGCAATCATATCAATAAAACCACTTGAGTAGCATAGTTCATAAGATAAAGAAGAGTATCATCTATGGATTCAACTAGATTACAAAGCTCATGATCACATAAAGATCACACCATGGGAGAGAGAGATAAACCACATAGCTACCGGCATGAGCCTTCAGCCCCGAGGGAGACTACTCCCCCTTCATCATGGAGATGAGGAGCTTGATGGAGAGGTTGATGAAGAGGTGCAGCCCGAAGTGGAGACGATCTTGCTGTAGATGTTGATGATGATCACGCCGGAGGGGGGTGGAGCCCTCCGGAGGTGGATTCCGGCGGCGTTTCCCCCCTCCGATCTTCTCCGGCGGCAGCCCTCTGCCTCTCTGTTTCTGGTTTTGCGTTTCTCCGCCGCCTCCCTCTGAAAAACGTCGGGGGACCTTTTATATAGGCGTTTTTAGGTCACGAGGATGCTTCTGGGCGAAGGATCGATGCAAACGGGGCCACGAGGGCCAAATTGGATGGGCCCATGCGGCCTGGTACTGTAGCCGCGTGGGACCCCCCCTTTTGGTCATCCGGCCTCCGTTCGTTGACTTCTTTCGCTCCTGTCTTCTCCTTCCAAAATAATGACTCCCCTAAATTTATAGCTCATTATGACGTCGTTAAGGTCCTGAAACAAATAAAGAAAGAAATAGGGGTTTTCTGCCTGCGCAGGATTAATTCCATATAAAGGAGAAATCATTATAAATTACCAAAAATCATTAAATAACAGTAATATACCCCTTATATGATGCAAATATGAATGGAATATAACTATTATAGTGCAAAGTTCATGTATGCATTTTAGATGCATCAATGCACTGTTTCCTTCTTGGAGGCGTCGCTTTTGGAGTACTTGACTTCAGGTGCTGTATTGGTGGTGGTTGTTGCTGCAAGGACCGGAACTCTGTAGCGGGACTTTTTTTTTTTTCTATTTTACTCTTTTGGCTGTGTGCATCCGTCGGGCCTTTTGGGTTTGGCGTTGTTGCAGAGGCTGGATGTAATTGGTATCTTCACGATATTAATATATATTCTTTATCTAATTTTTTTTTAGAGCAAAAGGGCACCGCCCCGGTTCCATTCAAGAAACCACATCAGTTGGGATACAACTGTTCCAGACAAGCCTCATCACAAGTTTACCAGGAAAAGGGAGTGCACATCGGCCAAAACTCCAACTTTTCCAAAGGGGTAAAGATCTAGCCAGCCCAAAAACTAAAAACAGGCAAAGTTTACCATCTACAAAGCCAAGCTATAGACTAGCCAAGCACTCGCAGCTTTCCATCAACATCGACCAGCTGAAGTCCTTGTTCTTTCAGGCGAGCTGCCAGCCCTTCAGTAGTGGTTCTCCATGCTACAGCTTCATCAGTCTCCTCCATTGCCAGGCTTAGGTCCTCATTCCTCAATTTCTTCAGCGTCATCCAGGTTCCGGCCAGGGTAAAGGCGGAGGTGCTTTCATCAGCTGCTCCAGCCCCAGCACCACCCTGTCCACGCTTCCTCTTGTGTCCTCGGAGAACATGACCCTCCACTGGCATAGCAAATAGGCCATCATTCTCCAGATTTTCTGCATGCCAAGCCATGGTGAACGATTAAAATACATGTCATTCCTAGTAAGCCAGGTTGTCCACATTGCAACAGCATGCACAGTGTTTTGCAGCATAAATTTTTTCTCACAGATCCACATGCTGGCAATTGAGTTAAAGGACACCTCATCATAATTGATGTTAGTAAGATTTGTAAGTTCAGCCCAAATATTTTTTGCAACCACACACTCCAGGAAAAGGTGGGAGCAAGTTTCTAGTTCTGAACAGAAAACACAAGTCATATCATCAACATGCTGTCTCTTAGCCAGATTATCTCTAGTGAGGAGTTTGTTGTGTGACAGAAGCCACAGGAAAAAATGAATTTTTGGGGGAACTTTAATTTTCCATACTGCTTGCACATAAACAGGAGTGACCCCACGAAAATTCAAAATTGCATAATGGGAACTTACACTATAAGTCCCTTTAGAATCAAACTTCCAAATCAAAGAATCTTCATCCTCAGTAAAATGAATCGTTTGAGCAATTTGAAGAATCTCGTACCAACTAACTAACATAGCATGATCAAAGCATCTACGAAAGGTGACTTTAAGTTGGTTACCATCCCAGATATCTGCAATAGTAGCAGTTTTTTCATTGACAACCACATAAATTTCCCAGAATTGTACTGCAAGACTGGAAGTCCCAAACCATTGGTCTTCCCAAAATCTTACTTTCCTACCATTTCCAACTTTCCAAAAGTATCCCATCTTGGCAGCTTTAGCTGCCCATAAAACCCCTTTCCAAAAGGGAGAGACACCAACATCAGAGGAGTAGAAAATATTAGGAGAGGAAACATTGTATTTAAAATCAATAATTTGCTTCCAGATTTTATTATCATCTAATTGGTACCTCCTAATCCAGGATGCTAGGAGACACAAATTCATGTCAGCCAAGTTAGGTATTCCTAACCCCCCATACTCTTTCTTCTGCGCCACCAGCCCCCAATTGGCTAGATGGTATTTGAAGTGACCTTCATAGCTATCCCATAAGCAATGAGCCATTTGAGAATTAATAAGCTTAATAGCCCATTTAGGGAATTTTATTACACTCAAGAGATAAAGAGGGATACTGGCTAAGACACTTCTAACCAATTCCACCCTAGCAGCATGAGTCAGAAGTTTCCCTCTCCAGCCAGCAGCTTTCTTAAGGAGCTTGTCAACAATAGGCTGTATATCTTCTTTTCTGAGCTTAGAATGGTGTAAAGGGACCCCTAAGTATTTTATGGGGAATTCACCAATTCTGCAGCATAGAGTTTGAGCAAAGGCTTGGGCCTCTGTCTCATCTACATTAATGGGGACCAGTTCACATTTGTGAAAATTAATCCTGAGCCCTGAGACTTGCTCAAAACAAGATAGTAGCCACTTCAGGTTCATTACCTGACTCAGGTTTTTATTAAGAAAAAGTAAAGTGTCATCAGCAAACCAGCAAGGTTTACAGGAACAGTAGTTGGATCATAGGCAGGCAGGGCCGTCTTCGATATGCAGTTGAATCTAGACATTCAGAGAGACGTACCTAAATGTATATAGCGATTATTTTACTCGATCGCAAGTCTCGATCGAGAAGCAAAGATAACGGAGGGGAAATATAAGAGCCATGTGCAGTTTGACTTGTGGAATCAACGAACGAACAGTAGCTAGGCCGGGTTGTTTCGTTCAGAGCCATTGTGTTTTCTGGTGATCCTTTATTATGACAAAGAAAAAAAGGCAACATTAGACATACAATGTAACTACTGGTTTGAATATCTAACTACTGGCTAATGTCCACAACCAGCATCGGCTCAGAAAATAATATGCGATTCCAATCACCACCTGCCAGCGGCAGCCAGAGAATTAACAATGGTGGCTTGATGCCCGATCTCAAAACAAAATACTAGATCTTGCATGCCGATGTTGGGATTTTCCATACGTGCATCCTCCCGCCAGTACTGCATGAAGAGGCAGGAAGAGCCGAGAGAGCTCTATGAGCATAAAATGTAGATTTATTACTCGCAGTCAGAAGAGGTAAGAGGAGAATGAAATGGGTAAGAAGAATATGGGCTTAAGAGCATCTCCACCGGGGTGCCTAAATTGTGTCCGGCGCCTCCCCCCAACACCGGCACCCCCTAAAGGAAATCCTCAAACACAATTAAAACAAACGAAATCTGCGAAACGGTTCCAATTTCATTCAAATTTTGTTATATATTACAAGATTTGAATGAAATTTAACTAAAAACCTAAACCTAATCTACTTTGAGGCGGCGGACCAGTCGAAGCTGTCGTCGAGGAGGATGAGGGTGGACGAGGAATCGGCGCGGGAGGTGGACGCGCCGTCGTGATGCGGCGCACGGGAGGTGGACGCGTCGTCGTGATGCGGCCGCATCGGGATGTCGTCGCGGCGACGTAGGCGGAGACTCCCGCATGGGGTGACCGGCGATTCTGGACATCGCGGATCACCACCCCGCCGCCTCTGCTCCGTCCTCCTCCACTGCTGCCGCTGCTCCCACTGCCGCCGCGAGAGCAGATGGAGAAGAAATCGGCAACATTTACGCCGCTCATTAAGCCGGGAAAGAAACTGCTCGTGTGTATGACGGGCGGGCCATATCTGTCGGAGGCGCGGGCCGGACAGTGTCCGGCACCGCGAAGGCAGCCCCCAAAGTTGAAGGCCCTGTTCGCGGTGCCGGACAGGTTTTGGTCCGGACGAGAGATTTGCGACCCCCCGGTGTGGCCGGTTTTTCTGTCCGGCACACCAAAGGGGCTTTACGGCCCCTTTTACGACCCCCATGGAGATGCTCTAAGTGAAAACCACATGTAAAACTAGTTGTAGCCCATCCCAGGATGACAGAAAGGTGCTTGAGTGCTTCACCCCAAGTGCACGAGACGGACGCTATGATAATTTTAAACATATTTATAATTTACTATTATTTCAAACTATTATATTATCAGTATATATGTCGTTGGTTGGTATAGTTTTATATCATTTTCTGAACTAACATATTAAACAAGTGCCTAGAGGTACGTAGTTGCTGTTGTTTACCTGTTTTTTGTTTTCCAAAAGATAAATACCTAACCAGCTGAACCTAGCAGTTATTTTAGTCGCAATTCTCGATCGAGAAGCAAAGATAACGGAGGAGAAACATAAAAGCCATGTGCACTTTGACTTGAGGAATCAACGAACAGTACTTCAGCCGCATTATAGTTTTCTGGTAATCCTTTAGATTGTATTAAAAAAATGCAACATTAGGCATACAATGCAAATGCTGCGTCAGAGTTACGTAGTGCTGATTTGAATATCTAGTGGCCAGTGGCCACAAACAACATCGCCTCAAAAAAGTAATATGCGATTCCAATCACCACCCACCAGCGGCACCCTAAGAAGTAACAATGAATCAGGTCGCTCTCCATGGCCGATCTCAAAGCAAAATATTAGATCTTGTTGATGTTGGAACTTTGCGTGCAGCCTCCAGCCCGTGCATGAAGAGGCAGGAAGAGGAGAAATCTATGTTGGTTTATAGGTGTATAGATGCACCCACTACATTAAAATCATATTTTAAAATGTTAGAAAAATTCAAACAAACTGTTTGCGTGTATATATGGAAATCCTATGTTTGCACGTAAAGTTTCGTTAAATAGGGACATTTTTTGTGACCCGTGTAAAAAAAATCTAGTGCTTCAAAATGAGTTTCACGCGAGATTTTTTTCTTTTTTATAGAAGCCGCAATATATATATTTTTCACAAAAAAATTATGTACATGCATATAATGTCCGAATGTACATCCGAAATTGAAATTATTGTTTACAATTTCTTAACATTTAAATTATATTTCAAATGTATTTTTCATAGTGGGTGCATGTAGACCTATCAGCCAAAACACCATGTCCCAGAAAGAGCCGTTTTTCAATACACATGCGGCTCCTACAAAGTAGGCTTCCGGCCGACCGTAAAAGCTACACAAAACATTTGCAACAAGTTTTATGACTTTCAAGAACAAATTTTGACGAGTGACAGTAGCAAGAGCCAAGCCGACAAAGTAAGATGCTAAAAGCTCCTAGCTATTTGGGATGCTCATCAAATGACTATTATTTGTCATGTGCCTTTTTATCTAGTTGCATGATGCTCTATCAAGTACTCAAGCATCGAGAAGAAGGCTTTCAATGTGATGCATTGTTGGTCCTTGCTTTCACAAATGTAAAAAATGAAAAAAAAAACTTTGACACTCTTTGAAGTGAATAGAGGAGACATGCAAATATGGGTGCATGACCTAGAAGAAGACCGATGCCGGGGCCCACTCAGAACGGTCAGTTCGGATAAAGAAAGCAAGGACGGTAAAAAAGGCGTCATAATCTTCCTCTCTCCAAGATTTGCTTGCCGAGTACACAAGGGAGGTATCATCATCCTCGACTCGCAAAGCGAATATGCACGAAAAAAAATAAAGGTGGCAAATCTACTTTGGCGTGCAAGGTCAAAAGTTCAAGAGGATGGAAGAGGATAGGGAACTCAATAAAATGACCGAGGAGCGCATGGCCCGAATCGTAATGCTTACTTTGCAGAGAAAAGAGAGAGCACATCATGGAGGAGAGGAAATGAAGGGCCAAGGAGGCTGAACAATCAGAAATTCATTTTGGAACCTAATCTCACATGCTCCTGCTCAAATAAAAAATTCAAAGAAAATAGTAAACCATTTCAACAAATTCTTAAAACATTTGGTGATGAACATATACAAATTGTCTACATACATGAAAATTTTCGTGGTGAAATAACAAGTTTTCTACTCTACGCAAAAAATACAAAATCAGTGGCCAAAATGAGATTTAAAACATATCTTTTCATAGCACTGATTTGTCTTTTTGCGCAGAGTAGAAAAATTGATATTTCAACACGAAAAAATTCATGTATGTAGAAAATTTATATATGTTCATCTCAATTTTTTTGAAATATTTTGCATTTTTTGAATTTTTTATTTGGGCAGGAGCATGTGAGTTATGGAGCCAAATTAACCACCCTCCCCCCACCCGAAGAATGATTTTTACGCTTTTTCGATAATATGTTGCGATGTGGCAGACTAGGGTGACATTTTGGTGGCCGGATTTGTGTTGTACGAGACTTTTATATGGTGCCTAGTGTGGTATGACCGGACTTTGATTACCTACATTTTGGTACCCAGGTTTGTTGTTGGCATCCATTTTTTTTTTTCTAAATACAAAAAATGAGTAAAAGATGGATATGTCGGCCGTTTGGGGATCTGGGGACACCACCCCTCATTATGTCGGACATGTGTCCGACACCATCAAACCGGCTAGTTTGGGGCGTGCCGGATTTTTTTTGACGATGCTGGTGGAGATGCTCGCAGTACTTCCTTCATTACCTACAACGAACGAATTAGGTTTTATTTTGAGAAATTTTACGGTACCCTGGTACTTCCGAAGTGGAGGTAGGAGTACCAAGGAAATCCAACCCTCCATTTTACAGGGTAGTTTGGTCTTTTTTCTGGGTGTTATCTAATTACCGATCTTTATGAGAAAAACAAATTTCTTGCATCTCAGATCGCATCTTTCGGCAGTGTTCGTGGTCACATCTTCGTCCGTTGGACCAGTCGCCGCTGCCGCCGTCGCGGTTCTGTCCCAGCTGCTCCTTGGTACTATCATTCTCATCGATGGCATGGCGGTTTGTCTGCTCCACTTCGGGTGTGCCGCCCCTGCATCTCGAACCATCAAGAAGACATACCGGGCATCTAGCAGTATTGGACAATCAAGTGTTCACAGTCACAGATGACACGATTTGATCCGTAAAATTTTCTTGATGAGTGGATAGCAGTAGATTGGTTTCCAATTTATAAGAAAGATGGCAATTATATGAATCATTCACATTTCTGCATTGAAGTTGCAATCGAAGATCTGTTTTAGATTGGCTCTTCTCCGATCGATTATCAATAATGATCGCTATTTAGTTATCCTTGCTGGTATGTAATTCATGCGTCTGCGTGATCCAAATTCAGTAGGAGTTAGATGCTCTCCTATCTATATAATCAACAGAACTCAACCCCGGCACTTAACTCCGCCTCATGCCTATGCGGTGGAGCTCCAACCCGGCAAGATCCCGGCACCGCCGTGGTTATCACTGCTCAGTGTGACCCCTGTTCGGCTGTCCACGGTTGGCCTGGCAAACACTTTGTTATGATGCCGGCGGCTAGCGCCGCTCCTACCAGTCGCCGGCCTGGCGACGGCAGACCACGGTGACGGCCGGCCGCCGGCGCCGAATAATACAAGCTGCAACTGAAAGAAATTGGAAAAAATAATTATTTGGAGCATCCTAACAAATTTCCTTTGTGATTACGTTTTAACCCCCAAACTGACGGTACTCCCAGGTTTTTTCAGATGGTACTCCCACATGCTTAAGCTGGAGTACTAGTTGAGATCAGCCGTTGGACTAGAAGAAATGAAGGGCCCATATTGACTTCAGGGTACTGTAAAAGTACTCTTTATTTTTTACTTGATGATCGAAACAGTTGTTTTTTGAGGGCAGGCCTTGGTGCAGTGGTGAGGTCCTCCCCACTTGTGCCAAGAGGTCCTGGGTTCGAACCAGTCTCCCCGCACTGCACTTTGCAGGTGTAATACTTTGCAGGGGTAATACTAGGTTTCTATAATCCCTCTCTAGACCTCACCTTGTGTGAGAGTCTCTATGCACTGGGTCTGTCCTTTTGATGATCAAAGCAGAGCGAAATCCAAGCAGTAAATGGGCCAAGCCTAGAAAACACAGAAAGCCCAAATAGCCACAGGAGGTACGCGCACGCTCACTAATTGACGCAGAAAGCGTCAAATAGGAGCCCACTCCGGTCCGGATGCAGGGATTTGTTTTTCTTTTCACTCTTTCTCTCCTTCCTGCGCATCTCTCAGACTCTCACTCCCCACCGCCGCCCGCAGCCCTCTCTGCCGCCGTGCGGCCCGTGCCGTTAGCAATCGGGTGCTTCGTCTTCTCCTCCCGAGCTCTTTACCCCCGCCGCCTGTTGTCGGACCACCTCCGCCGCCGCGACATCGTCCGGATCCGCGCCGCCGTCCCGGCTCTGGGTCATCCAGGCGTCGTCTCACTCCATCGAGCTGCTGTTCCCCTTCAAGCCTTAATCCCACGGGAGCACGCCAGAGCGCCTTCGTACCGGCACAGGGTGAGCAGCTTCACCGCCGTCTCTCTCATGTCCGGCGCGTTTTTCCCCTCTGCATTACCACTGCCGCTAACATCTCCCGTGTATTCGTGTGTATAGGCGACGGAACACAATCCCACATAGCTCGCCGCCGTCACTGAACCCTCCTACTCTGTGGCGTCCGCGTCTCCAGGGTAAACCCGTCTCGCCTTCCTCCTGTCACTCAAGCAATTTACCAGTGCTCCGTGTATTTCTCCTGTCTGTCGATTTTAGCCTGTCACTGAAGCAATTTACCATGGAGGCGGTTTCTTCTCCTGAGCACTAAAGCTTGCCGCTTATTTTCAGTTCACCGGAGCACGATGCCGGACATGAGAGGGGCGACCCTGTTTGAGGACCTGCCTGAGGAGATCGTCGACAAGATACTCCTCCGTTTGCTGTCCAAGGATCTCGGCCGCTACCGTGCCGTCAGCACTTCGTTGCGCAGTGCCACCTCCACGTCTGAATTCATGCTCAAACATCACCGCTGCCAGCCATCATTTCCCATCATCGACGGGAGACCGCGGCCCACAGGCCTCGTTGTCTTCCGCGGCGCTGGCGCCTCTCAACAGCTCTGGAACTTCGTCTGGGAAGCCAAAAGCTGTTCCAAGGAACTCCTCCACGGTGCATGTGATGGCCTCCTTATCGTCTCCCGGGGACTCCGATTTTACATCTGCAACCCGGTCATCGACAAGCATGTTCCCCTACATCTGCCTCAAGTTGGACCAGAGAATTACAACTCTGTAATTGGTTTCTACCGACACCATCCCACTAGAGAGTACAGGCTGGGTCTCACACTCACAGCCCTGGTCACGATCTAAATCCAGCTTATACATCATTACAGTGGGATCCGACGAGCTAAGGCAGGTCAGAGTGAGAATGCTAACAGTCTTGCCTCCTGCCGCGGAACAGAAATGACTGAATGAGCTGCGCTCTTGGTCCTATTATGCACCATCAGTCCACCATTGTGGCAGACTGCACTGGTGTCCTTATGGCGCCAACGACATTTGGGCCTGCGGTGAAGACATTATTGTGTTCGACTTAGAAGCTGAGTCATTCCGATGCATGCGCAATCCTGCCGAGTCCTGCCCTAATAGGAAGTTGTGCCACATGGAGGGGACCCTTGCTTTATTGGGCAGCAGCTCGACGCGCAGTTTCACCACTTTGGATGTCTAGGTGATGCAGGATTACGAGGCTGAAGTATGGGCTTCAAGTACCGGATTGACCTATCAATGGTGGAGGCATCACGGCAACTGTATTTAACCTCTTTGCAACAGAAAAAGAAAAAGAAAACACCACTCGATTCAACGGTTGAAGATTTCAATGATATGGCTGTGCTCAACGAGCATGAGCTGCTGATCAAGTTTAATAAGAAACATGTGTTACGCTGTGACGTTGATGGCAAGTTCTTAGGTATGGTGAATAATGGAAAGAGTCAATATTGTATGGTGCTTAGTCGGTACCGCCTCCAAGAGAGCATTATTCCAATTCCTTACCATGATATGCAAGAAGATGAGGAGCCTCCTTTCTCCACATGGCATATCTGAATGTTCTGAGCATGCTATTGTTGCCCTTTGATTCAGAGCATGTCATTTGTTTCTGAGCTCTTATTAGAACTGCCAGTAGAACATGTCATTTTGGATAATAGCAGTAACTCTTACTAGTACTTATGATGCTGTGTTGATCGTCCCGTTAATGTCCTGAACTATGGAGTATGGATCTATGATATTGCAACTTTACTACTGTTCTTATCTGCCTCCCATATTTACTCTATTTTGGCATGGTTCAGATGCATGAATGACATCGTTCAGGTGAGAGATTCACTCCATCGGCCATGCTCTTTGAGCGAAGAGATTTTTAGCTGATGAAATGCTATTCAGTGTGCAATTTGGTTGGACCTGCTCTTTGTGTATTGTGGCACATAATTAGCAAAGTCTTGTGTCTGATAGTTACTTGAGTGCTGCTATGATTGAAGAAGAACCTTGGTGCTTTGGGCCTTTGTTTCCTGCTGTTTTTCGTGCCCATGATTTTAGAACTTTACTACTGTTCCTCTCTGCCTCCCTAATTTACTCTAATTTTGGCATGGTTCAGATGCATGAATGGCATCGTTCAGTGACAGATTTACTCTCTTGGTCATGCATGAAGTTTTTAGCTGTTGAAATGCTATTGAGCACAAGTATGTTTGTGTTGGAAGCATTGAGATTTGATTCTGGCTCAGAACGTAAAAGTAACAAGAGAGCATATGAGCAATTTCTGGAAGAACCTGTCAAGACAGAAGGTCTCACTGTGATATGATTCTGAAGAAAGATATATATATATATATATATATATATATATATATATATATATATATATATATATATATATATATATATATATAATACGGAGTATCTCTCTAAAAAACAGTAGAATGGAGTATCTCTACAGAAATGAGTATGGAGTATCTTTACAAAAATCAGGTTACACAAAATAATACGGAGTATGTATTTTTTTAATATACTACGAGTATATCACGATTGATGTATGGTTACAACAGTACAACAAGATCATCCATGGCTACATGGCTTCTTAGATCACTGAGCGTATGTCGTCGCCGCCGTATGTTGTCGTCGCCGTGGTATGTCGCCGTCGCCGCCGTATGTCGTTGTCGCCGCCGCCGTCGTATGTTGTTGTCGCCGTCGCCGCCGTAGAACTGACCGCCGGAGCAGTTGGCCACCCGCCGTATGTATCCACTGCACGGATCGTGGTCCTCGCCATGTGCGCCATGGCGTCGTCATCACCAAGCAGCCACCCTGCCGGCTGTCGATCCGTATTGAGGCTAAGTACAGCCCGTGTGCATCTGTTTCCGTCATTAGCACGTTTCTCACTTTGGATCGATTTATATGCCTCCGCAGGCCTTTGAGACCGGCGTACATCTATGCGAGCAGATCCGTGAAATCCATGGCTGCACAAAAGTTCACTTTTCGTCCTAAATGTTTCATTTGGTACAAAATAGACCCTAAACTTTGCCTACCAGCTCAACCTCATGGTTCCGCTGATTTTCTTGTGTATTCTCACGTAAACGGCAGCATACCTAGCAGCACCACACCATCGCCATCTGCAAATCACCGTCCAACTATGCCCACCGTTCTATGTGAAGAAGAAAGGAAGGAGCATGTCGAGGGGTCGAATTTTCAATTCATCACGTGCATACAGGTAGGAGCTTCATCACATCCCCATGTGTTCTGTATCAATGTTGGACAAGCAAGCGATATGTGACGCTACTGCAAGCGCACTGTCGACGCCGCTGTCGAGCGGGAGTGCGAATGAGAAATCACGACAACCTACTGAAGCGAGACTTTGAGAAACAGCGATTTATGTTGGCTGAGACGGGCCTTGGTATGAGTTGTGTTGGAGATAAGGTCTTTTTATAGTGGTTTTCAACATGTGGTGTGGTCTGGTTTTTTTTCTTTTCCAAGAAAAATCAGCGGAACAGGGTGTTTGAGCTGGTAGGCAAAGTTTAGGGTTTGTTTTGTACCAAATAAAACATTTAGGACGAAAAGTGAACTTTCGCGAAAGTTGAAGGATGAAAAGTGGACTTTTTTCTAATTAGAAAGAAGAGAGGATCTATTTTTATCGTGCATCGGATCATGCACACGCATACCTGTTTTTTTCGCTGCTGCTCCCGATTTCTTGAAGCCATTGATTTCGGCCGGTGGAACCGAGAGAATAAAAAAATATTATAGATGGTTGTTTGGATCGGCAAATATCCGGCTATAAATATAAATAAGATAGTGCCAAGAAAATCGGAAAGATACGTTCGGCTGCCTTATCGGAAAAGAAATATGAATCTATCTAGTTGTACCCGTTACCCCGTTAAGCGAACACATCTACCACAACCGAGGCAGGGGTAGCTACACCCAGGAGTAGGAAGGATTTTTCCTATATATATATATATATATATATATATATATATTATATATACATCCACGAATTCATTAGTCAATAAAAGTTGATACCCTAATTAGCAGAAGCATTTCTGCCCACCTGGAGCTCCTCTGGGGTGGTCTCCTCGAAAGCACACCAAGTAACCTAAAATAGTTCTTCTCACATCAGTAACTCACATGTAATCGGTCTAACAGGAAGCTTGAAATGTTATAACGTCAATAAATACAGTAGTTTACATCTCGCCCAGATCGAGCGCATCACTAGCAGTTGTTTGATTAGCTACATATATCATCAGAGACAAAAGTTGTCGAGCAGAGACGCTTGCTGGCTCCCTGCAAGGCTGCAATCCTGGTGTATCAACAGGTGCTCCCAACAGTTACAACTGTTTGGCATCTTCAGCAATAAACAACAAGCAAGCACAACTGATGCATATGCTGAAAGGTTTAACATGCAATTAACCATTTTCGATTTGGCAGCAGATTCACCATTAATTAAACAAGTTTATCACAAATACCACATGCTAACAGAAGATGATCAGAAATTCATACACAATTACGATGATAGAATCATCTCCGATCACATGCAGTGAGATTGGGACCTAGCGCCAGCCACCACAAGCCAATTCACACACAGTGAAACATAGTCATCTCACATAACAAGAAAGATGGTGATGATCAGAAGGCATAATGGAGGGACATATAACTCATAAGTATGAGCGCCATTTCACACCAAAATAACTATCAGTTCCGGGTTCACAAGACAGACAGCCATAATCCAAAACAGAAGTTCAGATGTAGTAACAGCAACGAAACACGTCACAAGATAATCAGAGTAGACATATTGGTATCCTCCGGATTTTAGTACCAAGCTCCTTCTGACCATCAGTAAGTGACCTGTCAAGCGAACTTACCAAGTAAGGTTCCATCAAAATTACACAGGTGATACAATATATAACGACCAGCTTGCACAGTAATCTAGTGGAAGAGAAAAGGAAAAACTAAACAGGCAATGTACCTCACCAGTCACCACTTCACTCCACCTGTTGACATGCGCAAGAGTAACTCCAGAGATAGCAAACGATACCTGCTACGACCTGCATGCAAGTGTCAAAGAGTTGGGAGATAGTGGCATAAGTAGGTAAATACTTTCAGACCTATAAAAGATGAGAAAATTCTAGTTCATTGGTCACATACCTAGTGATGCAGCGGTAAGGAGTTCTTTGTTAGGTGTGACAACTCATGTTTTCATGCTCGACTTCGAGTGCGAGGCGTTCTCGCCTTGCTCTCAGATCTAGTTTTTCTCTTTTGACCTGCTTGTATGGGGGTTTCCTCTCCACTTTCAGCCATTTGGGCTTTATTTATAGATCCGGGTGAAAGCCTGTTCCGAGCGAGGAATTCTTCGTCTTCAGGGAACAGCTGCAGGTTCCTCGACTTCAGAAGGTATTCGACTGCGGCGCCGTGGAAGTCCATTAAACTACCGATTTTAATGAGCTCGGCAAGCGAAGTGATCTGATCTGCCATCTCGAACAGCAGCCCCTGAGATATCTCATCCGCAAAGTTCGTCGCAAACTCCAACTTTTCCATGTAACCAGAAGCACGCTTGCTTTTCTGCATGTACAGTTTTGAGCTTTCCCTCTCCCACCGGAGCATTCGCGTGGCATTCACGTCCAAAACAGCCTCAGAGGACAACTTCACGCGGTATCCCACCGTGATTGGCTCGCTGGTCTCTAGCACTGTCACATTCAGCAGGCACGAAACTATCTTGTGCCGCTCTTCAGTGGAAATGTCGAGAGCAGGATCGGCAAGAAAAGCAAGGACTAGTCTGACCATACCAACATTGATCACCTTACCCCGAGCAACTTTTTTTGAACTGACATTTCCCAATGTGAGCGAATCATTCTTCCCAACAGCTTTAGATATTGCCTGGACTCCGATACTTCCGTAGATGCTGTTAAGCTTTGCTCGAGACATGGAAGGCAAGCTCGAGGAAGGATACCAGATGAACAATGACCGCTCAGGAAGCCTGTCGAACAAATCCTTGAGCAGTATATCATCAGGAATAAACACATCCTCCTTCTTTGACAAAATGATAGTTCCGTCAGTACAAACCGGAACCTTGACACAAGTAGAAAGAAGCGTCTCCGTGTTTTTGCTCCAGTTCTTGGCAATGAACTGCCAGAAAGCAGAGCAGTCGGGTAGAGATAGCGCATCGACAGAACTCTCCCAAGTGCTCCATAGTTTGCAATAATCTTCAGCGCTAGGACCATGCCTCACACCAAAAACATGTGAAAAGAAGTCCAGCAACTTATTGTCATAATACGTGTCCAAGACATGCAGCTGCAGGCTGAAAAGGTTGTCCTTATCATGAAGAACACAACTTAGAGGGCTTACCCACTCTCCACTTTTCCTTTTATTTGGTATCCAAATCCAACCACTCGTCTTGTCCACAGGCTCCCAATTGCATTCCTTAAGGTACATGTAGATGCGAGAAATAGTAGCCGTGTTTTTGTGGTTCCTTAGATGCTGAACAACAAGCTCATGTCCGTGTCTAACATCCATAGATACTCCAATTGTCGCAAGGGCATCTTTGAATGAGGCTATCTCTGAGCCATAGAATGCTTCATCAATGAAAGGGCCATCTTTTATGAGGATGGAAGAATTCTTTGGATCAAACAGGATTGACTCATCGGGACATTGGTATCCCACTGTTGTCCTCAACCAACTACCGCGTTTGATTTTCTCTAGGAAGCCCATTGGGAAGTTACTTGAATAAGCCAACCAGCTCTGAATGGACCCGAGCAATGACAATGCAGTAGCTGCAGACATGTGTGAAGGATCCTTAAATTTTTTTATGCCAGTGATGACAAACCTAGCACCAGCTTTCACTTCAGTAGTAACACCTAAATTCTTGAGCTCATCTTTATAACCATGTATGTCCTTGCTTAAACCGTGGTGAGAATCACCATCATCGATGAAAGGCAAGTCTGCAACGGATGATAGAGACTTCCATTTTGCATTAAATAAGATTGCATCCGAGGGAGATCTGAATCCCAATGATGTGCACAACCACTTCTCATTCTGCATGCAATTGAAAAGCTCAACAGGAAGTGGGCTCTGTGTTTTCAGCTGCCGATAACATGCTAGCAGAGCTAGGACACTCGCCTTTGGAAGTGATGACTTCAGAACCATCTCCTTGAATAAGTGAGCTATAGCCTTCGATGCCGCCTCAATACTTGTTATCAACCCAGTCTTCTCTAACTCTTCTTTGTAGGGACTAATCTTACTCCCATAAAATCTGAAATCAACTACAGGAATCCCATCAAAGACCTTTAGAAGGCACTCCCATCCAGGATCCCCAAGAAAAGATTCATTAGGAGCATGGAACCCCACATTGGTCTTCACCCATTTCAAATCTTTGAGCTTTCTTATGAAGGCGTCAGATGAGTTCACATACCGGATACACTTGAGGATTAGTACAGTAGCCTCAGGAGTAATAGCAGCTGAACTGAACTTGAAATTATCAATTACAAGTTTGTAGCTGTCTTTAAATCCAACAAGAACGCCAAGCAACTTGAGCTCTGGTTTGTAGCTAAGGATATCATCGCCATAGTACTTGACATCAAGGAATGGCTGGCTACTGATACAGGATGCAACTGCCCAATCAGAATCATAGATGATACAGCCAACCGGAGACCTGTAGCCGAGAGTACTCTTCATCCATTGTCCATCTTTGACACTGTTGATCAGTTCGCTTGGAGACAGAACTTTCTCTCGAAGAAACCGAATCAGCCGAAGCAGCGAGTACACATTCTCTCTGGTCAGCGCATTTTTTGCAGCCATAGACATGAGGCGGCTGCCGATGTAAGCGGATGCTTCCTGAAATTCAAATCTAACTCCAATCGCCTTGAGTTCCTCCTTGAACAAGTGCAGCTTCTTTTGATAGAAGTTTTGATCAATCATTGGTATATCAACAAAGGAAGATCCATTTTGCAAAAGAACTCCCCACTCGGAACTGGACAGAAATGATTCATTTGGTGACTTGTACCCAACTGATGTCCTAAGCCAACTTCCCTCTTTTACACAAGCCAGAAATCTAGCAGGTAATTGTACTCTTCTTGACTTGAGACTCTGTATCCATTGTAAAAGCAAGGTTGCATTGTCAACGGTTAGAGGCGATGAGACTGTAGGGAAGCTTGCATCAGGAGGGTGTATGAATGGAACGTCTAAGGCCGGAAGTTGCGTCTTCAGGAAAGCCAAGAGCTGGTCTTCAGGTGCGTAGATCCCTGCGTAACAGCCTGCCGACTTGTAGTCTGCCGATAGTTCAATATAGTTCTGGTTCCTCCATGGATTTGTGCCCATTAATCCTACCCATTTACTGCCCTTCGCAGGAACTAGAATGCTGCTTCTTGTCTTGACCACATTGCCATAGCTGTCAATTACCGGCATGGCGCGACACAGTTCTGCTAAGTTGTAGCTCTCTATGTGACCCTTCTGAGACGAGTGGTACAGAAAGTGAGCAAAAGCAACAACAGGCCTCCTATCACAACTCAAGGAATTAGCAACAACCAGTCCATAACTGTAGACAGACACAGTCTCCACTTTTGCATAGCTCTGAAGCCACTGTGTCACTACTGTTTTCCGAGGAAAACTTTGTAGAGCTTCCTGTGTGCTGGGAGGTACAAAAAGGCGGTTAGAAGATGGGAACTCCCGGTTCCAGCTGATAAGCCATGGTATGCACTTCTTCTCAGATGCAATGCACAATCTATCACTCAATTGACTAGCTCTAGAAATGCTCCAGAAAGAGAGAACATTGTTCCGATCAACATACTTCAGCAGAGGAATAGACATCATGTTTGTACCATGGAAGCAGTTCTGCCAATTGTCTGCGATAAAGGATAAAACTTCTAGATAAACTTGTTCATTTACCTCCTTGACAAGATTAGAACCCTCGATGCATTTGGCGTACCACTCGATGCTCACACTTTTAACACCAAGAAATGTCAGCACAGTATTATACATAGACTTATCAAAATGAGAGCTCAGAATGAAGCTTCCATGAGTTGAAAGATTCTTCAGGTCAACTCCAGATTCCTCTGCCTTGCTGAGAATATTCCAAAAGGGCGGTTTCAACCGTCCAACCTCACCAGGCTTGCAAAATATCTTCTGTGAACTATGGGACTCACACGGCATTATATCCTCGACAAGAACCTTGTTTTGGATGCCAGACCTAACCGGCTCAAGCAGTGGGATTAATGAAGCATCGACCGGCAAGAAGTTAAACATAGATGGCAAGCACATTGCCGGTGCATCAGCGCTAGACTTCACAAGTGCAACAAAAGCATTCAGGAAAGCACTTGGGATACACTCTAGAATTCCTTTGTTCCACGGACTGTCAAACAGAATAGCCTCTCTTGAAGATGCAAGGAGGAAGTCGGCCTGAATGATGAAGGGGAAATTTGTTACCATCTCAGTGGGAAGGAAAGCATAGACACCAGGCGATATCTGCTTCCCACGGGATAGACGCTCGCCATGTGGTAATGCCAGGGTGATGACCCACTCATCAATCTCAGCACGTTTGTCCACTCTGTTCTCTGGTTTTACTGGGAACTTTTGCCTCCACATATAGTAGCCACACTCTTCTTCTTTGCCATTCTCTTGAGCTGATAAATGGACAGTGTAAGACTCTGCATGCATGTTCTTCCCCGCTTGGTAGTTTTTTTCACTAGATATGGCAATCTCACTAACAGTGCTGCCTTTAGGATTGTAATTAGCTTCCTGTAGAGAGAGACGCCTAATCTTTGACAGAAACAGTAGCATTTCAGGATGCAAGCTTGACAGCTGCTGCTTTACCACACTAACCTTCTCATCCTTCAAAGGTAAGATGATAGTGGTTGTTGGGAGGACCTTGGATCGCCCATATGTATTTTTTATGTTGGCAAGAATATGTTCTGATTCAACCCACTCAGGGACAATGTACCCAATATTGCATTCTATGCAAGGCTTCTCGCTGAACTTTATCTGATAGCCATTACTGAATATGTGGGGTTGGCTCGATATCAAGAAAACGCTCTTGAACCCGATACCTAAATCAAGAGCAAAAAGGTATTACAAAACTGATGTCATAGTATAAGAGGCAACGTAAGCAAATAGATGTTTGTTGTAATTGAAACAAAATGCGTACACAGTTGAATTAGATCAACCAGGATGATTGCTAAAATAAATAAAGGAATTATGGATCTTTTCACATCTTATCATTATAGGCATGCATAAACTAGAATATCAAAAGGATACCTCGAAGAAGCAAAGTTAAAAACTTGCTATCTTGCTTAAAAAAACGGAGTGTATAGTCTTTGTTTTTCTTCTTGGTCTTTATAGTTTTTTTTTTCCTTCTTGGTCACTTTAAAACTTTCGAGCTATTTAATAGCTTTCTCCTAATTCAAAATGAAGTGCATTTTGAACAATGTTCTAAACCTGGTTCAAACTGTCAGACATTAAAAATACATAGTCCAAACTGTCACAACGTCACAAACACATGGTCCAAAATGGAATTTGCTCCTATACGTATTTGAGTAGTCAGTACTCCACCCTGAGTTTAAGAATCTCCAAGCTATTAATGCAGAGTAAAGCTTTTTTCAATATAACACCATATAGGAGTTAAATAACGGTATTGCTGCATTTAAAATAATAATCCAAATTGTAACAAGTTATTCCATTATTGTCTAAACAAGGAACATTCAGTTAACAGTGCAATGATGTTAATCAATGTGATAAAATAACGCTTAAACAAACCAATGATGACAGAGTCTTCTTGGCTTTCCACACTAGGCAGGCTTGCTATGTGACAGAGTTTGTCTGGCAAATTAAGGAAGTTTCAACGGGAAATCCCAGAAACATAATCCTTCCAAGGATGGCTAGCAGGGCAAAAATTCCAAAGGAAACAGTACAAAAAGACATCACACTTTAGCATTTAATGAGAATCAAGATGATTAATATCTAGGGTTCCACTATATAGTATGTCGCATAGAATGTTTCATTTAGTAATTAGTATGGTTCCGTTTCTGCTCTGTTTTGCAAACTAGCTGCTTTCATTATGCCTTTTGATGACATCTACATAAACCAATATATGGCTGTGAACTTGGATGCATAAAAAATATTTAAACTGAAATAGAGCTAGGACTAGGACTAGGAGCTCTCCCTATTTTCCTATCAAAAAGTGAAGTAACTGTGATAGATGGTCAGTCTTTTATAGAAACAATGGATCATAAAAACTGGGTGTCAAACCCTAAACTATTTGACCTTCATTAAAGGCTGGATAGAATACTCCAAGGAAGAACTTAATTTACACCATTGGAAAAAAAAAGGTGAACAGCTGTGAATAATATTTTCTACACTTCACAATAATCCTGAAACCATAACTTGGTCTGAAATGATTTGTACAAGATTTTTCACATGCTCAACATGAACAAGCAGTGAAAATACTTTTTAATATGGAAAACATTAAAAATTGGAAATATTTTACAAGAATATGCAGGACCATCACATCTTGTTTGTGACAAGTGTGGAGGTTTGAACCCATGACATGTTCAGGGCACCGATTTCTATAGCAATACAGTACATCATGGCCCATCCAAAATAAACTGCACAAAATACATTTATGTTAGTACTTCAAGTAGATCCTAGTTCATCACCCTTCTAATTAAGTACTCGGTTAATATTTCAATCATGTCATTTAAGCTATAGCAGCTATCACATTGCTTGCGAATAATAAAAGTTGCTAAAAGGTATAACATCAAAGAGTAAATTCTGTCATTTGCCAAAACATAACAGAAAGAGATTTTATAAATAAGATGCAAACATTTACCTTTCTCTCCGATAAAACCCTTGTCCCTATTTCCCTTTTTAGTCGACTTCCCAACACGACAAATGGACTCAATGTTGGATGGAGAGAAGCCCCTCTCATTGTTGAAGATGAGCAAAGTAGATGACGCACCAGATCCAGTAACATCATTGGATGTGACTAAAAACTCCAAAGATGGCGCTACTCCACTAGGGTACTCATTATCTTCGGCATTCTAGTTTTTGAGGAAAATATTAAACTTAAAATATGGCATTAACATTTATACACCAACAGGAGAGCATATATGAGAAACAGGGAACTTCTGCTAGTCCTACTGTTACACATCAAACAATGGCTGCTTACAAAGCGATATAATGTAATTGCACTTATATCTGTTGGCTTAATAAGATTGAGAAAACAAGCAGATCAAATGAAACACTTAGCGGCAAGCTACTGAATCACAATTAACAGGGAAAAAAATACGTATCACTTACTGAATTTCATGCCATATGCTAGCAAGTTTTTACTGCATTACAGAATAGCACAATTAACAGGATACCTGTCTAGTTCTTTCACAAAAAAAAAAAACTCTGTCTAGTTCAGTGCCAATAATTGTACACTATCAACATAAAGAATACATTTGAGCATTGTGAAGAAATTTCACATCGATGGCCCACTTCTTACAAACAGCATCCAGAACTTTTCATTCTCCATAAACTAGCTAGCCCTACTAGAACAAGTACAGCAGGACGAGAATGGAGTGGCAGAGAAAGGGGAAAGAGAGATTAGATCCATCACCTGGACGAGCTCCATGAGGAAGTGCACGTCCCTGGAGTAGAGCTCCTGGCTGAGGTAGTTCACCGCTTGGTGCATGTCCTCGGCCAGCGGGTTCTGCTCGCCACGGCCAATGTAGTAGCGGTCCCGCCTGATCCTCTGCACGTGCTCCCGGGCCGCCGCCATCGCCGCCGGCGACGACATCGGCGCGGCTACGGGAACTCGCCGCGCTCCGGAGGGGAAGAGATGGTTGGGGTTTTCGTTTGGGGGAGTAGGAGGGGAGAGGGAGGTGGGAAGCGGAGGAGCCAAGGCGGCGGTTCAGATTGGTATTTATTTTTGCTGTGGTTCTCTCTTCCTCTCCTAGTCGCTTCACCTTCAAGCGCGTTTGACCTCTGCGGACTGCGGCAAATACTACAGTATTTGTTCTGTTTTTTTTTTTTTTGCGATTAATACTATTTGTTCTGTAAATAGCAAATTGTATTCTAAGGCCAAATGCAAAATATATGGTATATAAGTGATATGTACTTAGGAAATCCCACACACAATATAGCTCTAACATCTCTCCTTAAACTCATGGTGGATCTATAACACTGAGTTTGTAGAAATAAAATTCATGTGTGCTTTAGTCTGTGGCTCTGTGCTTTTATAAAGAAATCCGTCAACTGTAACTCGAGGCACATAGTAAAAGAGAAATAACGACATCGGAGTAAACAGCTCTGTTTGGGCCGACTCGGCCCCCGCGTCGCTCTCGCGAGGGCAACCCGGGCGGTGAAAAAACCCTAACTCCCCGAGCTCCCCCCTCCCTCCTCCCCTCCCTCGCCGCCACTGAAGGACGCCGCCGGCGCGGCGACTGACGGTGGCGGCGGGGAGCTTCCTATCGCGTGCGTGGGTGTGGTGTGTTGTGCGTGTGCGTGTGTTCTCGGGCCCTGTTTGGGCCTGACCCTCCTCCTGTCTTCCCCTCGAGCACGCAGGCGAGCATGCGGGCCTGCTCCCGCGGCGCCTGACGCCCCTTCCCCTGCCTGCCCCTGTCGCCCCTGCTCACCGGACCTGGCTGGTGCGCCGCGCCGCCCCCTTGGAGCCTCCTCGCTCGGTGGCAGGGGCTCCCACATATCCTTGGGAGGATCTGTTGGGTGGACAGGCGGCCAGCCAGCAGGCGCGGACGTCGCCTCTCTGGCGGTCCGCGGTGCGGGTGATGCCCTGGCCCCTGTGCTCCGGTGATGGTCGGTGGTCAGATTCAGATCTGACGGCCGGGCTGGATCTGGGATGGGCCGGGCCGGCTTTTAGACAGCTGTGGGTTCGATCTCGCATACTGCAGCTGGTGCATCGAGCTTCCGAGGTTCCTAGGCCGGTGGCGGCGTCTAGGTTTGTCTTCTCCGCGCCCTCATGGCGGCGACCGGCCTCTGGTTTTTGGATGGGACTTGGTGAAAACCACGCAATGGTTGTTACCATTGCTAACGACGACAACACCTCCGGGTGTCGTTTCCCTTGTTGAAGGCTTCATCATGAAGACCCCTCCTAGTTCTGGGTGGCCGGATTCCGTCTCTCCGTCCCATCTTGTTCCCCTTGATGCGTTCATTCGGTGTCAGCCTCCCTCATAGCGGCTTGTGAATCACCCGACAATCTCTCCGTTGTTGCAACCCCCAGACAGTGTTGGCCCGGCAACTTGTAAACGGTGTCTCCTCTGGTCTTGGCGGCCGTCCAGAGCCTTAGGGGGCTTTGCTTGGCCGGCGTCAAGCCATAGTTGACGCTGGTGTAATCCTTATAATGCCTTTTGTGAACATTGGTTGGTTGGTCTGCGACAAGGTCTTGATCTAGGGTTGGTAACCTGGGGTTTCGGTGAAAGCTTTGCAGGACCTTTGTCTCTGCCGGCAACGACCACGTCTTTGCATGCCGTTCACCTTCTTGGAGGCGTTGCTGCAAGCCCCCTCCTTTGGATTCCCAACCCCTGCTTGGTTTTCTTCCCCGATGGCGTATCTTGGTGGTGGCGATGATGGTGTGGTGGAGGTTTGTTGGTTTGTACTTCTTCGACGTCGTCTCGGAGCAACAGAAGTCAAGGCGCCTTCAATCGGATCAAGCAACTTCCTTTGGTTTTGTACTTCATTTAGTTTTGGCTTGGCTTATGTATCTTATGTGGCTTATGTATCTTATGTTGGCTTCTGTTGCTCTGAGGTGTGTGTGATGGTGTGTGTGTGTGTGAGTTGGCTGGTTTTCCAGCTTGTTCATGTAAGATGTATCTCATGGCCGGTTGTTGGCTTCGTTACCGGGCTCATTTCGAGCCTTCCGTCTTATAAAGAGAAATAACATGCACACTAACTCACGTATAAAAGAAGCATCAACACCAATACACTTGTGCTTCACAGAGTCGCGCGCAATACTAATAGCACCTGTACCGTCTGACAAAAGAGTAGTAGGTATTTTAACAGAAACACAAAAATCTTATACTAATCATCATAACCAAGTCACCTCTGCCGTCAAAAGAGCCCGCAAGTCCGCATCTGCACTCAAACGTGATACTGCAGTCTGTTTCTTCGTCTTCCAGGCAATGAGAGAACCACCAAAAAAACACAGTAAGTAGAAAGTGAATGACGATCTGAAGGATCACTAGTCCGCGTAGCATGCGAATAGGCCTGAAACTGTAACGAGCTGGAACGGGGAAAGAAGAGACGGTGCGATATCGTGCCAGGAATATATCGTAGAACATGAAGAATATGACTATAGTGAACTTTTTGGGAGCAGAAACAAACAAACTCATAATATGGACATGATAGAAGATATCCGGACGAGTGACAACGAGATAGACAAAACTCCCAACAAGATGACGATAATGTGTCAGATTTGACAAGGGGTCATCATCAAAAGCACGAAGGTGAACATTGAGCTCCATATGAGTCTCAACAGTATGCTCATCACTAAGAGCAGCACAAGCAAGAAGATCATCGATATACTTTTCTTGAGAGATAAATAATGTAGGGGTTCGGTAGCAGAAAACAAAAAAATCTATCTAACGTAATGCCCAAAAACTAGGATCTATCTATTAGTAATGCGGTAACGGGGTGGTTCCAGCGACATACCTCTTGTAGACAGAAAGCGTTTAAAGTCCAAGAGGAACGTGGATGATGTAGTCGATCACGTCCCGACCTCAAGGTCACGATGATCCCGGCATGACGATGATGATCCCGGCGCGGCGACAGCAGGTGCCACAAGGGGCAGCACCTCGGTGGACTCACACACGTACAGAGTTTGACGACGACTCCCGGTTCTCTGATCCAGCTGAGGTAGCGGAAGTAGATCTTCTGGCAGAATTCCCGCAGCACGACAGCGTGCAACGGCGAAGATGTCCCTCTCGTACAGAACCCTTACTTGAGGCCGCGGGCTACGAGAGAGGTGGAGAGGTGGAGATGAGCGTGGAGGGATAAACCTCGACGATCGGGGTATTTAAATCCTCCACGTGGCACCTCTTTATATTAGGGGAAAAGGGGCACCCCTCTCCTTAGCTCCCCCATGTGGGACTAAAGGAAAGGGGGAGGAGGTGGCCGGCTGACTCCTCTCCTTGGCCAACTCGGCTTGGGCCAAGGAGGCCCAGTCGCCCCCCTCCTAGCTCCCTAGGGTGGCCGACCCCCTGATGGGTTGCCTCCTTTGGAGGTGGCCCATTATGGTGGGCTGCCCCCATATTTTCGAAAATTAATCATTTTAATTTATTAAATAAATATTAAATCAATAAATAAATATTTAATTCACCAATTAATGTATTTACTTATTATTTAATCTAATATATAAATATTTAATTCACCAATTAATATATTTATACATTATCGAATTTATTCTTAAATATATATGAATATAATTCACCAATTAATATTCACATACTATTTAATTTCCCGTGACTCCGAAACCCCTTTCGGATCACTCCGAACATTCTTCGGACTATCCCGGAACCCTTCCGGTTCTCTCTTCTCTTATTTCGGTAATTTCATTACATCCAAAACGATCTCTAGCATCGTCAACACCTTAAGTGTGTTACCCTACGGTTCGAGAATACTCTATGCATAATCGAGACCCCTCTCCGATCAATGATCATTAGCGGGACCGGGATGCCCATAATGACCCTTGTGCATTCCACGAGTAATGTCGTTGAACCATGAATATAGAGTCTAATTCCTTTTGTTGCTATGATACTGACTTGCCCAAGATCCGATCGTTTAGCATCAACATGCCAGTTCAATCTCGTTACCGGCAAGTGCTACTTAACTCGTTCCCGTGATGTTTCATCTCCATGACCTAGTCATACGCTGCACAGCTATTAGATGAAACTTCACCGAGTGGGCCTAGACTGTCACGCAGAAGAACAAATCCCGCTCTCGATGCATATGCCTCAATGTGTCCCTTCAGTATACCTGAAAGACTCCTTTATGATCACCTTGTTACGGTGTGACGTTTGATGCAATAAAAGTTACCTCTAGTGACAGTGATTAAATACGATCTCACGGTCTAAGGAATATGTTACTATATTAGCTAATCATCGCAACGGTGAACTTCGTGACTTGATTGTGTTGCAATGATCATATTGGGTATGTCCATCATCTTATATCTCCAATGAAATGACCTCATTGTCTGTTGACATAAATGCCCATGATTGGGAAACCTCAATCATCCGTTGACCAATGAACTAGTGTGTTCATTAACTCACCAGGGACTCCGGTTTGTTTATATACCACACGTGTATTAACGTTTCCTTTTAATATAGTTATAGCATGGTATAAAACCTATTATAAACTTAATGAGATATTACAATAAACTCCTTTATTTATTTGCCTCTAGGGCATATCTCCTACAAAGAAACCATCAGAGGTAGAAGAAACCTCAATCTAAAGAAAATAGCAAAGAGGATCAAGATCAGACATAAGAAACTGCTCACTAAGACGTGTGTCGTGGTATGAACCGACGGTGAAGATGCAGGACTATGTACGCGCGAGCATCGTCGATGTGGGTTAGTAGACGAACGACATGGGAGACAAGATTTATACAGCTTCGGGACCCGGGAAACATCATCCGGTAATATCCCTACGTGCTGTTTGGGGCTAGGTTGTATTCCTCTCACGGTGGAAGTCGCCGATGAGGCGGCTCCTCTTGTCTAGATCTGTCTAGACCTATTGGGTCGTGCCCCCTTTGGGGCGCCTTGCCCCTTCTTATAAAGGTGGAGGAGGCCGGCTTACATGTAGAGTCCTCTTAGGACTCGGCTATCTATTACAAGTTTGGAAAGGTGAGTCCTTTTCCTATTCTAACTAGAGTTGGCCTGCTGGGCTTCCTCCTGATGGGCCTCGTTGATCCTCCTTGCGGGTACCCGTGTCCCATATCCCCGACAGTAGCCCCCGAGCTTTTGGATGACTCGCAGAGTCATGCGGAAGGTCTTGATTTGTTGAAGAAATGGGACACGGAGTTCGTGCCGGGTTCTTGGCCGGCTTGTAGATGTAGCGCTTGCCGAGTCGTAGATGTCAACGATGTCGCGGAACCCGGCTTCAGCCTTTGCCGAGTTGTCGATGTAGACTTTGCCGAGTTGTCGATGTAGATGTTGCCGGGTTGTCATTGTAGATTTTCCTGAGTTGTCGATGTAGGCGTTGCCGAGTCGTCGATGCCGGCTTCGCTTGCCGACTTGTTAATGCCGGCTCCTCCTGCCGACTTGTCATCGCCGACTTCTCCTGTCGACTTGTTAATGCCGACTTCTCCTGTCGACTTGTTAATGCCGACTTCTCCTGTCGACTTGTTAATGCCGGCCTCTCCTGCCGACTTGTTTTGAAGCGACTCGGATTTTTTCTCCGAGTTCTTTTGACGAGTTGTGTGACTTTTCTCGAGTTTGTTTACACCGATATATATATAGCCCCCAAGCGCCGAGTTGTTAACTTGTGACAGCTTGGAGCTTGTATTGATGACTCATAACTTCAGATGATGTAGCCCCCGAGTGCCGGGTTGTTTGCCTGCGACGACTCGGGACTACTTGATGTATAACTCATGACCTTCAGATGATGTAGCCTCCGAGCGCCGGGTTGTTAACCTGTAACAACTTGAAGATAAAAACTTTTGGAACTTGATTACTGCTTAACTTGTAGAAAAACCTGATCCGTGAGTAGCCCCCAAGCGCCGGGTTGTTTGCCTGCGACAACTTGGAGCTTCCAACTTTGTATTCCCTTTGACTTAAACTGAAAACCTGATAACATGTAGCCCCCAAGTGCTGGGTTGTTTGTCTGCAGCAACTCGGAGCTTAAAACTTTTTGAACTTGATTGATGCTTGAGCTGATTTGGTTCTTATAACCCTTCTTAGTTTTATACTGATGAATAAGTAGGCCCTGCCCGGTCTTTGCTAATTAGCAGCCAGTTTGTTGTACAGGATGCATCTGACTTACCAGATAAAACTAAGGAATAAGTTGGCTTCTTTGCCAGTTCAATGAGTCTAAAGCTTGGCTTTTTCCTGAAAGACAAGCCCCCAAGGACCTAATGATCAAAGTTTAATAAAGGCGCACTTACTGGGTGTCTCGGCAAAACTCTTACTGTAGAGAAGCTGGCTTTATCACCTTGATCATAATAATCAGAGCTCTCTGGGCTCGTTTGGTATTGCGGAGCTCTCTGGGCTCGTTGGTATTGCGGAGCTCTCTGAGCTCGTTGGTGTTGCGGAGCTCTTTGGGCTCGTTAGTGTTGCGGAGCTCTCTGGGCTCGTTGGTGTTGCGGAGCTCTCTGGGCTCGTTGGTGTTGCGGAGCTCTCTGGGCTCGTTGGTGATATATGGAATATAGAGACATTGATATTTTTTCAGAAATCTCTTTGTGGGTATAACTAAATCTTTCCAATAAATCTGATGCAAGTTATAAAGAACTTGACTTTTGAAGAAATCTATTGCGAGCAATATATAACTCGACTTTGAAAAATCCGGTGCAAAGAATAGATAGCTCGACTTTGAAAAATACCGGTGCAAGCAATAGCTCGACTTTTGAGAAATCCGTTGCGAGCAAAGGATAGCCCGACTTTAAATAAATTTTGTGCGAGCTATTTGAGAGCTCGACTTTTAGAAATCCATGGCGGGTTTAAAAACCCCAACTTTGAGATTTGGCTATATTAAGCCTCCAAGAATTGATTTGATATGCCACCTAGAATTTTCTGAGATAATAACTGTACTCAACTTATATTAGCCCCCTTGCATTATTTAAAACTTACTTTGTAATCTTCTGGATTATCCCTGCAATTTCTTCATAAACCAGATATATGGCTCTCGGAATTAACCCGGAATTAATTTAAAGGGGGCTGACTTTATATAATTTAACTGAATGAACAAAATATGAAATTTAATTAAAAAGACGACTTAGCTGGTTATTTTTTCATAGCCGATGACGACGAGCCGGTGATAATTAGCATGGATGGAGCTTGCCGGCTTCTTCTTCTTAACTCGTCCGAGACCTTCAGTACTCGGCTTCTTTTTCCTTCCGACTTGAATTTGACATTTATGTTGCCAGTTGATTCTTGATTTCCCTTGGACCAGCTAGCACTTCTTTCCTTGTAGAGAGATGCAATCACGTGGTCTGGCTCCCTGACGGATGCTTGCTTTTCTTTCACTGCCGCGTTGCTCCTCGTGAGTACTAGCAGTATTCGGTTTGTATTTTTTATGTGAAGCCACGATCGTAGCTAGCTCCTTTTCCTCCTTCTCTTTCCTTCTATGATTTGATTACCTTCCATGTGTGGCCACGTGACCTGCTGCTTTGAAATTGCATGTACGTGCCTCGATCTCTTTTCTTTATTCTTTAATGCTTGACTCACCCGAGCACTACTAGTACTCGATTTATTTTCCTTCCTTGATCTGGCGTATGAATCCAAGCAACACAACAGTACGATGCTTTCTTTCCTATTTGCAATCTGATCAGAATCCACTTGTGGTGGTGCTGGCAATCCGGCCGGTTCCGGGATTTGATTAGAAGACGGATTGACTCGGAAGTTTGAGTCCCTGTTCGTGCACAAGGCGACTGATTGCGGCGCAGGTTGTCCAGCCGACCTCATCTTTTTGAAGGATTTCACAGACGTGGTTTCTTCAAAATTGCGAGGGCAATGTTGATGTCGAGCCCCGCGCCCGCCATGTGGATGAAGAACTTGATGCGTCCGAGTTGCTGAACTAGTCGTTGTTGTTGATGAACTCGTCGCCGTCGTTGATGAAGATGGACCCATCGAATTGTGAATCCACGCGCACCTAGCCCCACGGTGGGCGCCAAATGTCGTGGTATGAACCGACGGTGAAGATACGGGACTATGTACGCGCGGGCATCGTCGATGTGGGTTAGTAGACGAACGACATGGGAGACAAGATTTATACAGCTTCGGGACCCGGGAAACATCATCCGGTAATATCCCTACGTGTTGTTTGGGGCTAGGTTGTATTCCTCTCACGGTGGAAGTCGCCGATGAGGCGGCTCCTCTTGTCTAGATCTGTCTAGACCTATTGGGTCGTGCCCCCTTTGGGGCGCCTTGCCCCTTCTTATAAAGGTGGAGGAGGCCGGCTTACATGTAGAGTCCTCTTAGGACTCGGCTATCTATTACAAGTTTGGAAAGGTGAGTCCTTTTCCTATTCTAACTAGAGTTGGCCTGCTGGGCTTCCTCCTGATGGGCCTCGTTGATCCTCCTTGCGGGTACCCCTTGACAAAGGCAATATACTCGGAGTCGTCACCAGTGATGATCATATCATCAACATATAGAGGAAAAAAAGAGTCCATTGATACGTCTCAAACGTATCCATAATTTTTGAGTTATCCATGCTTGTTTGTTATCATTGTCACATGTTTTTACAATCACGTTGCATCATTTTATGCACTTTTGTCAGACTAACCTATTGACAAGATGCCCAGTGCCAGTTCCCTGTTTTTGTCATGTTTTATTGCAGAAAGTTACTTAAGAAAATATTCTCGGAATTGCATGAAAATTTACGGGGAATTTTTATGGAAAATATAAGGACCGAAGACCGAAGGGCTACCTGGGAGGCCACCCAGGGGCCAGGGGCGGCACCTGGCCGCTGCCCCACCAGGGGCGGCGGGTGGGACCCGCCCCCTCCCCTCGGATGCCTCCTCGGGTCCCTCTGACGCATGTAAAATCACGTTTATTCCAAAAACCTTAAGGACGGCGATTATTTCCACGAACTCGACCCGAAGCCGCCGCCACCTTTAAACCCAATTCAGGGAGATACTGAAGCTAATCTCGGCACCCTGCCGGAGGGGAGATTGATCCCGGAGGGCTCTTCATCGCCATGCCTTCCGCCGGGATGATGTGTGAGTAATTCCACCTTGGACTACGGGTCCATGGCTGTAGCTAGATGGTAGTCTCTCTCCCTTGTGCTTCATTGCTTATGATCTTGTGAGCTTCCCTACATGGTCAAGATCGACTATTTGTAATGCTATATGATGTGTTTATTGGGATCCGATGGATTATGAAGTTATGATCAGATTGTGCTTGGTTCTTATATGTTAATTTATGTTCTTGCACGCTCTCCGATGTGTGTGGTTACTTTGGCCAAGTGATTGCTTGTATCTCCAAGAGAGAGTATTTATGCTAGATGGTATGTTCATGCCCCCTCTTGTGCCTGGGCACGAGTGACAGAAACGTCTAAGGACGAGGGTGTGATGTTGCTACTAAGAGTAAAACAGTGATGTTTATGTCTACGTGATTATAAATATTTCGTACATCATGCACTTTACTTAATGCAATTGTCTGTTGCTTGCAACTTAATACCGATGGGTGACATGATAGATAGCGATCCCTAGGTGGACTTTTTAGACAAAGATGCAGTTGGACTCAACGGTCTTTGTTATTTGTCGTGATGCCTACATGAATATTACCTTGTGCACTTTGATTTAGCTAGATTAAGTTTGTGTCATAATCTTGTCAATTGCCTAGCTGTAATTTCTTTACCCATCATATGAGTGTTTTATTTTATGGAGAGTCACCACTAGTGAACCCATGGCCCCCGGTCCAACTTTTTACATTATTTACAACACCGTTTACTTGCTTCTCATAATCACTTGCTCACTGGTCCGTTTCCATATTTCCATCTAGTACACTATATAATTAACCGCTTTGTTTTCAGCAGACCGGGAAGCTTGACAACCTTCCTGCCGTTGGGGACAAAGTAATTGGTTGACTGTGCACAGTTCCACGCTCGCTGAGGGTTACGTGCCAGAGATCATCAACGTTCACCTTGCTGTTGATTTCTGATGACCCACAAGTGTAGGGGGTCTATCGTAGTCCTTTTGATAAGTAAGAGCGTCGAACCCAACAAGGAGCAGAAGGTGTTGACAAGTGGATTTCAGCAAGGTTTCACTGCAAGAACTAAAAGGAAAATGTTTATGGGTTTTTGTTATAAAGTGCAATTAAAGAACAAGTACATAAAAGGCGGCAACTATTGTTGCAGCAAGTGGCCCAATCCTTTTTAGCACAAAGGACAAGCCGGTGGAGGTACTTATTATGATTAAAATGTTCCCGAGGACACACGGAAATTTTACCAAGCTACTTTCACTGCACGCCGATGATTTAATCTTCAATGTTTTGATAAGTTTTGTGTGGGTGAACCTATGCTAATGCACCACCCTTGCTTAGACTAATGCATACTTTTGATTAAACCTCTTGTTGTGTGGGTGAACCTATGCTAATGCACCACCCTTGCTTAGAGTTTTTTTGGCTTAGCAAAAATGGTATTTGAAGCAAACATCCAACATTAACCGGTAACAGAGTAACATAAGACATCAGTCAATCATAACCATAAACACTCCACACTGTCTCCCTTGTTGACCAAACAGTTCTTTTGATGGAAAGATTAGCTTTATGAATTAACAACTACGAAACACCAAAATATTTTCAAGCTTTTAACTGTATTTCTTTACTAATCAATTTCCACTCAAATAACCAGCAAGTTTAAGCATTTATCTTAATATCTCAAAACAATTGAGAAGCATCAAGTATCCACACAATGATCTACGAGACTATGCAGGCTTTCATTTCATTCCAATATCACATGGATAGCATTTTGTCACTTTGACAATTCAAGCAATTTATCAATAACAACTCTCCAACAAGTATAATTTAACATCAACAACTAGCAGCTCTAAACAAGATAAAAGCTAAAAGCGAGAGCTTACTAGCAAACAAACAGTAACTAAGAATACTTTTTTTTAGATAAAAGGCTAGAAAGCCCTGCTTTAAATTAATAAAGCAGCACAAGGTTCACACATACGATAATACAATGTTGTGGCATACAGCTTCGCCAAGGAACTAGCAAGGAAGGGGCCGGCCTCCCCACAAACAAGCCGGAACGCCACAACTGGCTAACCACTACTCAAGCTTGTCGAACTGGAGCCAAGGTGGTGTAGATCTCCTTAAGGCTGCTTGCAACCTGCAGCAGCCTTTCCTTGTCTTGTTGTTTTGCGAGATTTGCCCACACCTGTATAAAGATGAACATTTTGAAAATGATATCAGTGGGGTGCTTGGGAATTTTAGCTTCAATGGCAAGTTTGTTACGCGTAATCCATAAAGTCCAACACAACGATGAGAACAACACCCAACTAACTCTACGTTGGTAACCAAGCAGCGATTGATGGATGGCAAAAATTGCGGGAAATTGGCCGGGCACCAGCCACAGCCGAGCAAACTCCTAATAACCGACCAGCCCAGCTTAGCTAGAGCACAAGAAAAGAAGATGTGAGATGCGTCCTCTGCAACCCCACAGAGGGCGCAGGAACCATCGAAACGCTCTGATCGTTTAGCCAGCTGCATACTCGTGGGGAGACGGTTGAGGACAAGTTGCCAGGTAAAGATCTTAATTTTCAGCGGTAGCCTCGCTTCCCACAGATCGCGGCCGAACAACAACGTCGCCCCACGGGCCAAAGCACGGTACATGGAGGACACAATGAACCTCCCAGTAGGTTCCAGGGCCCATACCACCTCATCGGATCCCTCCCGAAGAGACACAACATCCATTTCAGCATTCAAGGCCGCCCACTCGGCCGCCGAAACCTGATCAAACGTACGTCGGAAGCCAACACCCTCCCCGTCGTGGGCAAACGCCTCGTGGACCAGCAACGCGGGGTTGTCACAAGTAGCAAACAGGCGAGGGAATCTATCCTTGAGGGGGCCATCTCCTGCCCACCAATCGAGCCAGAAGGAGGTCCTCTCCCCGTTTTTGATATGGTGTCTGGCTCCCAACTTAAACAGATTCTTAACTTTGTGTATACTTCTCCAGAATTGCGAACCCCCATGGTTCGTACTGGCAAAGATGTTAGAGGCCTCAGGGTACTTAGCGTGAATAATCACACGCCAAATTGCATCGTCGTCTTGGTATAGCTTCCACACCCACTTCAACAAAAGGGCTTTGTTCACAAATCTACTGTTTGTGAGCCCAAGGCCCCCACAGTCTTTAGGGCAGCACACCGTTGGCCAGTTGACCATGTGGAACTTGCGTTTAGGCCCTGATCCTTCCCAGTAGAGACTGGCCCGAATCGAATCGAACTTCTCGTGCACACCATCTTGTAGGAGGAAAAGTCCCATGGCAAAGGTGGGCAGAGCGTCAAGACATGCATTGGACAGAATTAGTCTCCCACCCGATCGAGGAGAGTAATCTGCCCATCCAGATTTCAACTTTGTCAACCAGTTTCTGAACCAGGAAGTTCCACTGTTCCACTTTCAGTTTACGATCTGAGATAGGAAGTCCGAGGTAGATGAAGGGGAAGGTTCCCAACTTGCAGTTAAGCATATCCGCCACCCTTTGCTGCTCATGGACTGGCAGATCAAGGACGAAGACTTCGCTTTTGTGGAAATTTATCTTGAGGCCCGCCATATCTTCAAAGCAAAGAAGCAGGAACTTGAGATTGGCGATTGCAAGGTCATTGTTTTGGATGAGAATGAGGGTATCATCTGCGTATTGGAGATGGGAAATTCCCCCTGGAATCAAATGAGGTACCACTCCCTGGATGTGGCCGGCCGCACACGCCGCAGAGAGCATAGCAGACAACGCCTCCACCACAAAGTTAAACAGCAAGGGTGAAAGAGGATCCCCTTGTCTGACACCCCTTTTATTTCTAAAGTAGGGCCCAATCTCGCCATTGATCGAAATAGCAGTTTTGGCCCCCTAACACTAACTGCTCGATCTTGTGGATGTAACCTGCGTCAAACCCCTTTCGACGCCTGACCTCCAGCAGGAAGGACCAGTTAACATGGTCATAGGCCTTCCCAAAGTCCAACTTCAAAAGGATACCACCCAGCTTCTTCACTTTCAGCTCGTGAACGATTTCGAGGAGCGACAGGGCTCCATCCAAAATGTTTCGCCCCTTCATGAAGGTCGTTTGTGTCTGGCTGATGACTCTGTTAGCAATAGGATCCAGTCTGGAGGCAAAGGCCTTGGAAATTATTTTGAAGATTACATTTATAAGTGCAATTGGTCTAAACTGTGTAATGCGGTCCGCCCCAGGGACCTTCGGAATAAGGGAGAGGACCCCAAAATTCAGTCTGGACACATCAATTCTACCCAGGATGAAGTCGTTCAGGATGTGCAAGACTCCCAGCTTGCACTCCGGCCAAAATTTCTTGAAGAAGGAGACCGGGAACCCATCCGGGCCTGGCACCGTGTTTGATTTCATGTCCTGGACAATCGCTTCCAATTCTAACTCCGAGAAGGTGTGCGACAGGGCCTCGTTGTCAGCCGCCGAGACACGCTTGTTGGCAGGCCACGTCTGAGGGGCAAGCCCTAACTGGCGAGGGGCCTCCGATCCCAAAATTTCTCTATAAAAATCATAAATATGCTCCTAGATAAGGCGAGGATCACTGATGGGACCCCCCTGGGTCTGTAACGACGAGATCAAGCACCTACGACGCCTACCATTGGCCACAACATGGAAGTATGCCGTGTTGGCGTCACCCTGCAGCACCCAGCGCACCCTACCGCACCGACGCCAGTATTCCTCTTCCATCCGATAAAGGTAGAGCAGCTGGTCTTCCAGGTGATAGCGGAAGACCCATTCATCCTCTTCCAAGCCGTCAAGGTGAGCCTTGCTGTCAAGTTCTGCAATCTGGGTTAGAAGCACCTGCTTCCTAACCCTGGCCTCCCTACCTAAGTTGCAACTCCACCCTCGGAGATATTGGCGAAGACCAACACTCATGTGGTTCCACCAATCAACAATGTCCTGGCCTGATGCCGACGCCATCAGGCCCAACCACCTAGATTGAACCAGCTCCGCGAAACCCTCCACCTCGAACCACCCAAGTTCAAAGAAGAAGCGGTTACTTCTCACTGCATTGTCGCGGCCCGCATCGAAAATCAGAGGGGTGTGATCCGAGCCCAAGCTAACTAAGAATACTCAACAAGATAAAAGCGAAGCAAAGGAGTATTCAAATGAAAAAGCAGAGCACGCCTCTCTCCCATACAAATAAAGCTAGGATCCAACAAGGATATGACCAGCAAACAAACAAAACAAAACTGAAAGCAAAAAGACGCTCCAAGCGTAGCACATAATATGTAAAGTGATAAAAACGTAGTTCAACGAAGACGACCTTATGATAGTTGATGAAGAGGAGGGGATGCCTTGGGCATCCCCAAGCTTAGATGCTTGATGGTTTTTGATATTCAGAGGGGGTTTTGTGGGGGCATCCCCAAGCTTGAGCTCTGATCCATCTTAAATTTCTTCATTATCCTCTCCTTTGGAACTTAAAAAACTCACTTCACACAAAACTTCTCACAAACTGATTAGAGGGTTAGTGCTCATAAATTAGAATGCATATGTGTTCAACTCAAGACAAATTGCAAACAACTTTATTGGGCATTAGCTACTGCTTAATAAGCCTCAATATGACACTCCACCTCTAGAGTATCACATTTGACGATAGTAAAAGAGACGAATACAAAATAAAAGCAGAATGTGTCAAAAACTGAACAGTCTGTAAAGATCGAATTTTTCAAGGAATTTCTGTAGCTCAAATCAGAAAACTCAAAACTAACGAAAGATAGATAAAAGTATCAGGCTTGCTGTCTAAAAATATCAGAAAAAGATAAAATTTAGAGATTGTTCGCGATTTTTTGCAACAGGCGCATAGAATCTGTTTCTGGACAGCAAAACAATACCTCGTACTTTCAATGCATTAGAGGCTAAACTTGGCACAAAAAACCAAAACAAAAAGATACAATGAAGTTGCTACATTAGCAACAACTTCATGACCCAAGAAAAGCAAAAACAAAACTGAAAGAAAAAGATGGGTTGCCTCCCAACAAGCGCTTTTCTTTATAGCCTTTTAGCTAGGCTTAGTGGTTTTAATGATGCTCTCATAAGAATAAGAGTTGAAACATAAAAGAGAGCATCAATAAGCAATATCAAACACATTTAAGTCTAACCCACTTCCTATGCATTGGAATCTTATAAGAAAATAAATCATTGGAGCAAAAAGCTACTAGCATAGGAAGGCAAAGCAAATGCAACATTAAAACCTTCAACATAAATATGGGAAACTTCATAAGATGAAAATTTATATAACCAAGTTTCCCTCTATCATAATAACTTTTAGTAGCATCATAAGAAAATTCAATAATATAGCTATCACATAAAGCATTTTTCTCATGATTCACATGCATAAAACTATTATTACTCTCAACATAAGCAAAATCACTATTATTAGTAACATTGAGAGTAGGACTATCATATAGAACTTGGACATGATAGACTAATTGTATATTAGAAAGATGATGTTCAGTAGGAGAGTAATAATTATGACAAGTTTCATAAGGATGATTAAAATTGTTCTTTATGGCATAGTTATCATCACAATAATCATCAAAAACTGGAGAACTATAGAATCAGTCCGTCCGGTTAAGCATTGGGGAGCTGATAGGTCGAACGGAGTGGTGCCAGAGCTCGCATAATATCATCATAAGCAAGGGGATGGTCATCTTTCCAAGCATATATTTTTGTAAACAAATCATTATAACTCTCAATACCAAAAGGATTTCAAACCCATCATCCCTAAGCTTGGTGTTTTCCACATTATAATTAGAAGAAACATGAATATTACCAACAGTATAACAATTTTTAGTATCATCATTTTCAAAATTGGTGCCAAAAAGATTTTCAAGATCATAAGTAGTATTATTTTCCCAATCATGATCATCACAATAAGTAACAGACATAACATAATCTTCTTTAATAGTGCCTATGGACTTAACATCAAGATAATAATGAATACAATCAAGCGGATCATCTTCAATAATTTGGATTCATGCTCTGTCGTGGTATTGTCGAATCTAGCCGCGGCAGGGGTGCCATCGAGCTAGGTAGAGAGAGGGGTTTTGGAGACGTGGGGTGTCCGGACAAAGGGTTTACCCAGCTTCGGATCTCGCAACGGTGGCGAAACCCTACGTGCTGCTATAATTCACTATAAGGCTAAATCGCCGAGTTACAGTGGATTAGGGTTCAGAGCGTACGTGCCCTAAGGCGTCCCAGGGGCCGGCTTATAAAGGCGCCCAGACCCTAGGCTTACAGGAGGAAACCTAACCGACCTAAGCACAGAGTCCTACTCTAATCCGGCTTGGGCCTTGCCTTGTGGGCTAAGTCTTCCGCAATGCAGGCCGGCTTCTGGAACCTTCTCTTAGCCGGATGGGCCTCCTGCGCTTCAGCATACTGGGCCGCCCGGTTAAGCCGGATTCGGCTTACCACCACTTTGGGCCACCCTGGTCTGCTGGCTTTTAGTCTTCTCTGTGAGGACTCCTGTTCGGCATAGCCCCAACAGTAGCCCCTAGAAAGCTTCAAGTACTTCAGCGGCTGGCTTCAATCTTCTGGCAACGTGTTGTCCGGGAAATTCATCATCCGTCTTCAGTCTTGGAGCATTCCCAGAAACCTGAAATCATGTCGAACAGATTTGTCGATTTTAACTGTGCCGGCTTCGTATGCCGAAAAACACCTGAACGCGTAACGACACGCGTCCGCCGATTTGACGGTTATGTCAGAGCCGGCAGTGTGAGTGGAGGAGCATATTTTAAATGCGGGGCCTAGTTTCCGTTTTTCCCGCGCTGGAACCGAGGCGTCGGAGGGACGGAAATGACTCCAACGGCTTGATCCCGTGACGCGTGGCGAAAAATCCGGCTCCTGACCGTTGCACAAATCTCGGCGAAGCGCTATAAATAGCGACCTTATCGTCTCCGCCGCGATCACTACACCATTCGCAACCCTAGCTCCCGAAAATCGCATCCAGATCTCATCTCTCTCTCCCGAGCTCGAACTCCTCTGATTTCCATGGCATCAAGCGCTCCAAGCTCTCCAGTGGTTGACTGCAGCGATAGCCGTTCCGGCTCTGGCGATGGGAGGCACCACATCCGCAGCCACCGCCGCCACCTCGGAGCCATCCGCCGCTGCATCTACTCCTCCCTCATCTCCGGTGAGCACCTCCGCCGCTTCGGGCCACGATGTGGTTGCCTTGGCAAAAGCCGCAGCCGAAGCCGCTGCCACGATGGCTTCTGCAGCTACAACTACTAACGCCGCCATCGAAGACGCAAGCGTTGGCGAGGAGGAGGAAGAAGAGGAAGCTGGCAGTGGCAAAGACGCAGCCAGCAACCCGTCCCGCAACTGGGCCTGCTCGGTTGTGGACGAGGTCGAATTGAAGGGGATGGAGGCCGACGGAGCCATTGTTCCAACTTCTGAGTCGAATCCGACTTGGCGATCCGCCTTCGGCGACCCCTATCCGACTCCCATCAGAGACGAGCGGGTACTTCTTTCTTCCCATGTAATTAGGGGATTTTCCTTGCCGCCGTCGGCTTTTCTGATAGACCTCTTAGATCACTACGGCCTCCAGCTCCACAACATAACCCCGAACAGCCTGCTGTACATTTCCGGCTTTGTAGCGCTGTTCGAAGGATACTTAGGCATAAAACCTAGGTTAGACTTCTTCGAACGTTGCTTCTTAGTCAAGAGGCAGACCGTCAACAAGGAGCTGCTGGTGGCCAGCACAATCAGCTTCAACTGCCGCCGGGATATCGACTGGTACCCTCAAGTGCCTATCATCGATTCGGCAAAGGGATGGGTGTCCACCTTCTTCTACTGCAAGGATGTGGCATCTCCAAACCGGATGCAGGGGCTTGCCCCTTTCACAGACGAAGCCGGCACGCCGCTGCCTTCTTGGAAGAAGAAGCCGTCAGGTGCAATGCCGGCGGAACATGCCGCCCTCCAAGCGAGGATTGCGCAAATGACGTCCGGCTCCCCTCCCTTGACTGGGGAGGACACCATCATTTGCTGGATGAAGAGACGCATCTAGCCCCTCCAACATCGTGCTCGCCTTTTATGTGAGTACACGGATAATTCTGATCCCATGCGGATCAACGAGAAAGACCTGGAGCGGAGCCTCTTTGAGGCATGCTTCAACAAACTCATCAAAGCCCGGCCTGGAGAAGGCCGGCAATATGAAAAATCATTGCCGATGTTTACGGCAACAAACCCTCCTCCAAAGGTACTTTGACTAACCAAAACTCAATTCTTTGAGAGATTTGGGTTTGCTCTTTTGTCGGACTAACATGTAATATGCCAGATTTCTGGAATCTCCGACCTCCGCCCTGCTGGGAAGCCGTCATCCAGCAAGGCATCCACGCGGCCCATCTCCATTTCTTCGGCTACTGCAGAAAGCCGAAAGAGGAAGGGCCAGTCGACCACGAGCGGCGCTAAGTCATCAGAGGACGACGATGCACTCGCTGGGCTCAATATCCCCAGCAAAAAGTAAGTCGACTGTCAACATCTCCTCCTTCCCTTGCAGCGATGCCGGATTTGCTAAATTTCATCTTTTACCTTTGCAGGGTAAAGAAGGGCGCTCCGTTGAAGATAAAGACGGTCGCCACGAGGAAGAAAGCCTCTCCTGCCATCCCTCCACCAACTCCTCCGGTTCCAGAGCCGAACCCAACAGAGGAGAACACACGCACCATGGTGACGGCTCCGCCTGTTGGGAGAGCCGGGGTTATTCCCCCCACACAATGGACAGAAATGACGGGGAAAGTGACTGAAACCTCTTCTCCAAGGGCTGAAGCTCCGGCTAATGATGCCCCAACCTTTCCCCCAATCAAAGCCGAGGCCTTCGACGAGGAGGGGCGCATCAAGCCGGAATTCATGAGCCGGTTCATGAAGGCGCCTCGGCTTCCTCGGAAGAAGGGAACAACCGTCCGGGATGACAAGCCAGATCGCACCAAGGCCTATGACACCTTTGATGTCCTAGAGATCCTTGAAGATCAGCAGAACTACTTTGCTGATAGCTTTGAGGCCGGCATGACGCTTCTCCGCGAGCACTACCAGGTAAAATACCTTACCCAGTAGCTCCCGAGCACTATGCCGGGTTAAGTTATTATAACTAGCCGTCATAGTGATCCGAGTTAAAGCGCATGCATACACTTAGCCCCCTAGCCATGAAATGTCGTCATGTAGCCGCCTTAACTTGTAAATATAGATTTAGGCTTTTAGCAATTCCTTACGCAGATCCACCGAAAAATTGGCGCTGAAACCATCAATTCTTTGGGTGTGCGAAATCAGGAGATGCGCCGGCTTAAGACTGAATTGGCCACCAAAGACGCGATCATTGAAGGGCTTGAGGCAGACCGGGTTCAATACCAAGGTAACAATGCCGAATCCTTAACTTTGAGCTCCAGGCTTGTTTTTACACTGCTGACATTTTCTTGTTTTTGCAGATGCCATCATCAAAGCCAAGGAGCTTACAGAAAACGCCGGCATTGTCGACCGGCTCCGCGACGAGAACATTGAGCTGAATAAGCTTAACCAATCGATGGCGGCGGAGCTAGAGACGGTCAAGAAAAATCTTGCCAGAGCCGAACAACTTCTAGAATCAGAGAGGCAGAGCCACAAGGATGCCCTCACTGAGGTCCAGGACCGGCTTAACAGGCGTCTCGATGAATCGCTGGCTATCGACAACCAGCTTCTGAGTAAGTATCGAAAAAACTTAAACTCATCACTCTGTCTTAACCAAATATAACTGAACTTCGCCTTTTTGCAGCTCCGGCGGGTTACGGCCATGAGCTAACGGCGGAAAACCGGCTTGACCGGATTCTGGAAGTAGGGGAGCTTATCCCGAAGATTATTTCTTCGGGAAAAGAGCTTGCTGAGAAGTTCTTTCCCGGCAACCCCGAGCCCCCGACGAACCTTGCCAGCTTAGAAGCTGAACTGGCCGAAGCGGCTTCATTCTTCGATGAACGGCTTCGATCCAGCGCTCGTGGAGGTGCCAAGACGGCCTTGGGCTTGATGATGGCACATTACCCGGAGGCAGAAGCCTGGCGTGTGGCATCCGGCTTCCCTCTGGAAAAGGAGGACGGCACAACGCTGGATGACCAAGATCGCAAGAAGATCCTTCACTCCGTCTCCGGCTATGCCAGCAAGATTGCCAACATGGTCTCCTTGACCACCATCTTCAAGGAAGTGCCGTGCCCGCCAACCCCTGCTCAATCTGATGATGACAATGAGGCAGGGGAAAAATGAGCCGAATTTGCTCCCTGAGCCGGCCATCCTGAAAATGTAACAGACAAGTTGTAAAGCCGCCTAAACAATGTATATGCCTAGAAACAACTTAACCTTTTGCTGTATGTTAATCAGCTTTATATTTGCAAACTTGCAATTTTATGCCTCAGTTCAATCTGGCCTTGACACCTTAGCCTTTAAGCGCCGGCAAACCTATGACGAAGCTAACTCGCTGAGCAACAGGGTACGCAATGACCAATCTGTTTAGACTCAGAACAAGTGCCGCCTTTCGGTGCCGAAACGCTTTGAAGCAACCCGGCGCAAAAGCTAGCAGACAAACATAAATTTGGCAAAACGTTGATTTTTCATCACCTTAAGGCGGATTCAATCATGAAAGAGTTTACCAACGAGAGCAACACAGGCAATTTCGGGTAAACAGATAACAACAATGAGATCATGGGAAATAAAGGATGGTACAGATTCTCGAATTCGACATGAGAGAAACCAATTCTTATTTCATGATAACATTGACATGGTTACAATAGAATTTGCTAAGTGTAAAAAGGACGTAGCTGAGCGATATTCCACGGACGCTTCGTCTCATCTAAGTCGTCATCTACATGCCTTTTCCTCTTGTGACCTTTCTTCCTGGGATCTTTCTTTGAATCCCTTAAGTCGATGAGGTAATATGACCCGTTTTTCAGAACTTTGCTGATAACGAAAGGTCCTTCCCAAGGCGGGGATAATTTGTGCTGCCGGCTTTGCGCGAGCCGAAGCACTAAGTCGCCTTCTCGAAAAGATCGACTCCGCACTCTACGGCTCTGATAGCGACGTAGATCTTGCTGATAGATGGCGGATCTTTGGAGAGCTAACTCTCTTTCTTCTTCGAGGATATCTAAGCCGTCTTGACGTGCTTCTTCTGCGTCTTTTTCGACGTAGGCTGCGACTCGAGGCGAATCGTGGATCATGTCGGATGGGAGCACTGCTTCTGCACCATAGACAAGGAAGAAAGGGGTGAAGCCGGTTGATCTATTTGTGGTAGTACGAATACTCCATAAGACCGCCGGCAATTCCTCAACCCAAGCGCCGGCTGCTCGATGCAAAGGAGTTTCAAGCCTCGGCTTAATACCTTGCAGAATAATGCCGTTAGTGCGCTCTACCTGTCCATTGGATTGCGGGTGTGCCACCGATGCCACGTCGAGTCGGATCTTTGATCGGCTGCAGAACTTCGATAGCTCACCGACGGCAAAGTTTGTGCCATTGTCAGTGATAATGCTATGCGGTATGCCGAATCGAGTTGTAATCTCGACGATGAACTTTGTAGCTGTAGCTCCGTCGAGTTTCTTGATGGGCTTCGCCTCCACCCACTTCGTGAATTTGTCGACCGCCACCAGCAGGTGAGTTAAGCCTCCTCTTGCCGTCCTGAAAGGTCCCACCATGTCGAGCCCCCAGACCGCGAACGGCCAAGTAATAGGGATCGTTCGGAGCTCCTGAGCCGGCAAGTGAACCTGCTTTGCGTAGCGCTGACACCCTTCACAAGTCCTGACGATGTTGATAGCATCCTCCTTAGCCGTCAGCCAGAAGAATCCGTGCCGAAACGCCTTGGCGACTAACGCCTTTGCCGCCACGTGATGCCCACATTCGCCGGAGTGGATTTCTTCCAAGATTTGTCGTCCTTCTTCTGGAGAGACGCATCTTTGGAAGATGCCGGATGTGCTCCGTTTGTAGAGTTGTCCGTCAATAATCGTGTACGCCTTTGCTCGACGCTCAATTTGACGGCTTAGCACCTCGTCGTCCTTGGGCAGTTTCTTATTAATCAAGAAATCAATGTAGGGCGTGGTCCAATCTGGGGTTACCAAGCACACCTGAACTGATTCTGCCGACAAGGGGTAATCTTCGTCGCCACCTTTGATGGACGGCTTGTGTAGGTGATGGAGAAATACGTCTGGTGGCACTGCCTTTTTCCTGGAGCCTATTCTGGCCAAGGCGTCAGCAGCTTCATTGTCATCTCGAGAGATATGTCGAACCTCTAAGCCGGCAAAACATCGGCCGAATTCATCGACTGTTCTCCTGTATTCCGCCATTGTGGGGCTCTTTGTGTCCCAGCATCCATCAAGTTGCTGTGCAACTAGATCCGAGTCGCCATAACAGAGAATGCGCTTTACTCCCAGCTCCTTAGCCATATGAAGGCCGTGGAGGAGAGCCTCATACTCTGCTACATTGTTGGTGGCATTGAAGTGGATTCGGTGTACATAACTGAGCTTATCACCCTTAGGCGATTTTAGTACCACTCCAGCCCCCGAGCCCTCCTTCATCTTTGAGCCGTCGAAGTGCATTATCCAGTACTGAGAATCCGGCAAAGGTGTGCTTTCCATCGCCTCGGTCTTCGGCTTGTACTGGATGTCAAAAGCTGCTAACTCGATGACCCATTTGGCGACTCGACCCGTTGCGTCGGCATTATTGATGATCTCTCTTAGTGGAGCCTTGCTGACCACCGTGATTGTGTGATCTTGAAAGTAATGCCGTAATTTTCTGGCGGCAAAGAATACACCATAAGCTAACTTCTGGTAGTGAGGATAGCGTTGCTTTGAATCTGAGAACACCTCGCTAATGAAGTAGACGGGGCGCTGATCCGGCAATTGCTTCCCTTCCTCCAGGCGTTCCACTACAATGACGGCGCTTATGACGAAATTCGTGGCCGACACGTAGAGGAGGAGCGGCTCTTTTTCCCTTGGAGCTGCTAAGATTGGAGCATGTGTTAACGTATACTTCAGCTGGGCCAAAGCTGCCTCTGCTTCCTCTGTCCAAACAAAATTGTCCGACTTTTTGAGGAGCTTGTATAATGGCAATGCTTTGTCGCCAAGCCGGCTAACGAATCGGCTTACAGCCGCGACGGAACCCGTAAGCCTTTGAATGTCCTTTAGACAAGATGGCCTTTCGATGTTCTGGATCGCCTTTATCTTTTCCGGGTTAACTTCAATTCCTCTTTGGGAAACAATGAAGCCCAGAAGCTTTCCTGCGGGTACTTCTAAGACGCATTTTGCCGGATTAAGTTTCATCTGGTACTCCCTTAGATTTGCAAAGGTTTCCGACAGATCGGCGATAAGATCGCCGCGCTTCTTCGACATGACCGCTATGTCGTCAACGTAGACGTGAACATTGCGGCCAATCTGCTTGTCCAAACACCGCTGCATACACCTTTGGTAAGTAGCACCAGCGTTCTTTAAGCCGAAAGGCATTGTGACATAGCAGTAATTGCCATATGGCGTGGTGAAGGACGTCTTGATTTGATCTGACTCCTTCATCTTAATCTGATGGTAACCCGAATAGCGTCCAGAAAACATAGCATCTCTGAGCCGGCAGTTGAATCAATGACCTGATCGATACGCGGTAAGGCGAACGGATCTTTAGGACAGGCTTTGTTTAAGCCGGTGAAATCAATGCACATACGTAGCTCAGAGGTGTTCTTCTTTGGGACTAGCACGGGATTTGCCAACCAATCAGTGTGGACAACTTCACGGATGAATTTGGCGGCGGTGAGTCTTAGGATTTCCTTTCCAACCGCCTTGCGCTTCTCAGTTCCGAGCCGGCGGAGACCTTGCTTGACCGGCTTTGCGTCCTTTTTGACTTTTAGGGAGTGCTCGGCAAGTTTCCTCGGGACACCTGGCATGTCAGATGGTGACCAGGCAAAAATGTCCCGGTTCTCACGGAGAAACTTGACGAGCTCGCCTTCCTATTTGTCGTCGAGGCCGGTACCGATGATGACCTCCTTTGTCGGATCGTCCTTTGAAAGCTTGATCTTTTTGGTGTCGTCCTTCGGCTTGAAGCTTGACTCAACCTTAGAGGACGGCTTTTCTGTCGCCGGCATCTCATCGGGACCAATTGTCTTCTTGAGGTCTCCAACTCTTCCCTGCAGATTTCTTGCTCAGCATGGACGGCATTGGAGGCCTCGCACTCTTTGGCTTTCTTGAAGTCACCTTTGACTGTGATGATCCCGTTAGGTCCCGGCATTTTCAGCTTGCTATAAATGTAGCAAGGCCGAGCCATAAACTTGGCGAAAGCCGGCCGCCCAAAGATTGCATGATATGCACTTCTAAAGGAAACCACCTCAAAAGAGGCGTCCTCAGTCCGAAAATTATCGGCTTCACCAAAGGTGACCTTCAGGGTAATTTGCCCCATCGAGGAGGCTTGTCGTCCCGGCACAATCCCATGAAACTTCACTGTACTGTGGGTGAGTTGTGACTCGGAAAGACGCATCCTCTTCAACGTTGCGGCATAAAGTATGTTGATACTGCTGCCGCCATCCATGAGCACCTTTGTCAACTTGTATTTTTCGACTATTGGGCTAACGACTAAGGCGTAGGTGCGCTTTGCAGGAACTCTATCCGGATGATCGCTACGATCCCATGTGATGGGTGTGTCAGACCAATCCAAATATTGAGGAATTGCGAGCACCGTAGCGTTGAGTTCTCGCCAAGCCGCCTTCTCTTTGCGTGAAGAATCTGTTGCCAAGTTGACGATGAGACTTTCGGCATGCTTAGGGAATTTGCTGCCTTTTTCTTTGGAGGCCGCGTCATCCGACTCTGAAGCAGCTTCCTCCTTCTCTTTGTCGTCCCTCTTGGACTTGCGCTTGTTCCTTGACTTGCCGGCTTTGGGGTCCTTGGCGATGTCTCGATTGATGTGACATTGCTGGAGCGTGTGGGAACTTGTTCCATCTGGCCTCAGATGATGGACACAAGGGTTATGCTTGATGTCGTCGTACTTCACCGCTGGTGGCCGGGATGATTGGTTATTTGCCGGCTTCTTGCCTTGCCACTTGCCATTGCTTGAGCCACCCTTTCCAAAGGCGGCAGCGACTTCGTGAGAAGGGCCGGCTTGGTCTTCAATCTTCTTTTTCCCGGACTCGTGTCAGCGGTTTTCGGCATCCTCCCTGTTGTCATCATCAGCGGCGGCATACTTGTTTGCACAAGCGAGTAAGCCCCCCAAAGTTTCCGACTCGTCGTTGTAGATCATGAAGCGAAAAGTCGTCCCCTTCCTCAGAGATTGCTTAAAAGCATGAATCGCCTGAGTTTCTGAGACGCCTTCGCAAGCATTCTTGATTTCACTCCATCGTGAGACGAACTCACGGCTAGACTCGTTCTTTTGCTGCACGCACCGCTGTAAGTCGAAATTCGACTTTGGGCGCTTATATGTGCCCTGGAAGTGCTGGATAAAAACACGCTTCATGTCACCCCAGGTATGAACTGTCCTTTTCGACAAACCTTCAATCCACATGCGAGCCATCCCAGTTAACATCAGGGGCAAAAATTGCACTGCGGAGTCGGCGCTGCCTTGATATATGTCGCAAGCACTGACGTAATCTGAGAGCCAGGTCTCAGGGTTAGCCGTACCACTATACTTCTCAACCATCTTTGTTACATTCGATAAAGTGGGAAGTAGAATTTGCTCTCTGATTGTTCTACCAAAGCACTTGGGGCCGAGGTATTGGGTGTCTCTAGCCGACTTCCTCTCCTCGATTTGGCTTCGAACATCATTGGCTGATGGCGGCTTAGCAACCGACTTTTCCTGTCTTGGTTCTTCCCTGTGACGGCTTTGGCTCGCCCGACCCGGGTTGCGCGGAGGGCTTGGAGTCCTTTGCCGTCGTGGAGGGGGTATGTACTTAGAAGGATTATCTCCCTCTTTGCGCGGTGGAGGCGGCGGTGGAGGTGGCATGTGATCCCTGTTGTCCTCCCTTCGGGGTTGGTTTTCTCCCTCACGTCGTCGCTCCTGATGGGGTAGAGCCGCCTTTTCCTTGCGAGGGTCCTCCTTTCGCTCATGGCTCCGATGTCTTTCCCGACCAGCCTCCCGATGGAGAGAAGAACCAGTCCAGGATTCCGCACCTCTAGGCTGCTTGTCCTTCGGATCCTTGCTGCCTTTGTTGTGGATGCTTGAGCCGGCCGGGTCATCGTTTGGGTCTGCGGGGGCGGCAGCCATTGGCTTGTTGGCGGTTGACTTGCAAAGGCGAGAATCGTTAACCAGCCGTCCTGATCTGACTTGCGAATCGTTTTGCTGCTGCTGTGCAACCTTCAGAAGATAAGCCGAATATTTAAGCCGAGCGTCACGGTCCAACGACTTGTCGAACATGACTTCCTGGGCAGACTCCATGTTTTTGGCTGGGGTATTGAAGTAACACAGGTTTGTCACCGGGTCACGTCGGTGGTGGTACTTCCTCCAGACCGAATCGACATGGTCGGCTTCCCACTTGCTGCGGAAATCCAACCTCTTATGCAGGTTCTTATCACGAGCCGGACGGAAGATATCGTCAGCTCCCTTTTCTCTCTGCTTTCGGATGAACTATGTTTCCTTGTTTGTAAGCTCAACTTCACGCTCTGCTATCTGGGCTGCTTGCTCCTCAAGCAGGGCGCGGCGCTTCTCAATGTCGTCCAGCGATGCGTTCGGAGGGAGTGGCGTCAACAGTTGCTTGTACCTCGCCATCTTTCTTTCGTGCTCCCTCTCCGCCGTCTCGTCGGTCGTAGCGTCAATGTCGTCTCCTTCAGCCGGCACTCTATCTGTCCCCTTCAATGGAGCTAGTGGCGGCACGAAATCCACCTTGAGATTTCCGGCTTGCGGAGTTTTTTCTTCGCCATTGGCGGCTTTCGAGGTGTTGGGGTCGTCTTTAGGATCAGATACATTTCCCATCAAGACCTCGGCAGGGCGTCCTAAACAGGATGCAACTTTCCGACTAAAATCGTCGGACTCTCCTTCAGATTCGAGGTCCTGCTCCATATGGGCGGTGTCCCCTGATCCGGCTTCTGAATCCACCCCAGCCTGCAAAGCAGGGAGGATAGACTCAGGCTCAGTCATCGACTCGTGTGAGCCGGATTCTCCTACAACGCCGACGAAGTGGAAGTTCGGCGCCGCCATGTTGGAACTTGCGTCATCTTCAGAGTCTTCGTCGTCAGTGTCGAAAGCCAGATCCAGATCGGTGATCTCATCAGAGTCCAGATCCGACTCCTCGTCGAGGTTGCTTGGGAGGGCGGTGGGCAAGCTCGAGGTAAAGCCGAGATCGTCCATAGCCTGGGCGGTGAAGCCGACGAAGATGTCGAAGCCGCCGATGGAGACCGTGGACCAACCGACGGGATCCTCCTTTGCCGGCGTCCAGAGGCCGTCGTTGAAGACGTAGCCGGCTCCTGACTCGTCGAAGTAGCTCACCATGCCGACCGCGATGGTGTCGCCGACTCCGCCTGCGGCTCCTGGACGGATCGAAACCCCGGAGGTCTGCTGCCCCACGGTGGGCGCCAACTGTCGTGGTATTGTCGAATCTAGCCGTGGCAGGGGTGCCATCGAGCTAGGTAGAGAGAGGGGTTTTGGAGATGTGGGGTGACAAAGGGTTTACCCAGCTTTGGATCTCACAACGGTGGCGAAACCCTACGTGCTGCTATAATTCACTATAAGGCTAAATCGCCGAGTTACAGTGGATTAGGGTTCAGAGCGTACGTGCCCTAAGGCGTCCTAGGGGCCGGCTTATAAAGGCGCCCAGACCCTAGGCTTACAGGAGGAAACCTAACCAACTAAGCACAGAGTCCTACTCTAATCCGGCTTGGGCCTTGCCTTATGGGCTAAGTCTTCCGCAATGCAGGCAGGCTTCTGGAACCTTCTCTTAGCCGGATGGGCCTCCTGCGCTTCAGCATACTGGGCCGCCCGGTTAAGCTGGATTTGGCTTACCACCACTTTGGGCCACCCTGGTCTGCTGGCTTTTAGTTTTCTCTGTGAGGACTCCTGTTCGGCATAACCCCAACATGCTCATTTGGAACAACTAAGATGGGAGAAATATGTTTAGGGGGTGATACCGTTTCCTCTTTCTTTTTACTCCTCCCTCTCTTCTTCTTCTTCTTCTTCTTCTTCTTCTTCCTCTTCACCACCACCTTAGGAGGGAGTGGTTGGATAGGAAGCTTCTCCACATAATTTGATTTATTATTAGAAAAGATTGGAGAAATTTGGGAGAATTTCTCCCTTTCATTATTGGAAACATAAGAAACATTTTTCCTTTAATACTTTGGTAAAGTGCTATTCTTTCTAATTTTTGCTATGTACACATTTTCGCGGCAATTCACAACACAATAAAGATAGCATCCCCGAAGAATTCTATTTGTACCCAACGTACTCATATCTAACCAAGAAGTTTTTTCTGATAACTCTTCACACCCCAAAAATAAATTAAGTTCATCATAAAGACTAGAGGTGATCATGGTATCACAAAACTGGCTAATAGTTCTATCATGAAAGTACGAGCATTGGAAATTAAAATGACCTTCTTCATTGAAAAGTTCACACATAAAAGGATAGAGGTCATTTAATTCTCTAGCAAATTTATATAAATCCTTAAGCCATTTGCTAGTTCTTTCATGCTTATGTTGCTTACAATATTTATCTTCTTCAACCCGAGTGCTTTCACAAGGTCTATGCACTCCACAAAAATTAACATGCTTATATAAAACATTATTTGTAGAGATTGGATCATGTCTATTGCAATCATCATTAACAATTTCATTTTGTTTGCAACTGTCTTTGAAAGGTTCATGATGCTTGGACCATTTCTCTTTGGGAATATTAATATGAGAAGCAAAAGATTTATAGATATCAACAACTATATGAGAGTCAAGTCCAAACTTAGCACTAATCTTATTAAAACTATCAGTTTCAACAAAAGACTTAATGCAATCATACTCATAATTTATACCTGACTCTTTACCTTTGTCGATCTCCCAATCTTGAATGTTGTGTTGAATCTTTTCAACAAGATCCCATTTAGCATCAATCTTCTTACTTGTAAAAGAACCCATAGAAGAAGCATCAAGTATTTCCTTGTCATGACGAGATAGCCTTGCATAAAAATTATTAACAATAATATCCTTGGAAAGCTCATGGTTAGGGCATTTAAGTATTAATGATTTTAATCTCCCCCAAGCTTGAGCTATGCTCTCTCCATCATGTGGCAAAAAATTATAGATATAATTTCTATCTTGATGAATTTCATGAAGAGGATAAAATTTAGAATAAAAGAGAGACATAAGCTCCTTCCAATCCAACAAATGAGAATTGTCTAGTAGCCTATACCACTCCAATGCTTTCTCCTTAAGTGATAAGGAAAATAATTTCCTCATGATCACCTCTCTTGAAACACCTGCAATCTCAAACAAATCACATAATTCCTTAATATAAAGCAGATGATTACTAGGATGGACAGCTCCATCTCCTGCATAGCAATTAGTCATAACAAGATCAATTATTCCCATCGGTATTTTGAAAGGAATACATTCAGTAGGTGGAGTAACCGTATCCACCACGGGAGTGGTGGATAGGTCACTCTCAAACAGCAAATTTAAAGGACAATGTTCCATAAGCCAAACTAGTAAAATAAAAACAAGAAACGAAAAGATTTAATTGCAAGATCTAAAGAAGATACCTTCAAGCACACACCTTCTCAACAACGATGCTAGAAATTAGCTTTGTTGAAAGGAGAGTGAGTACCGCTTACCTTTCCTCCCCGGCAACGGCGCCAGAAATAAGCTTGATGTCTACTACACGCTTCTATTCTTGTAGACTTGTTGGGCCTCCAAGCGCAGAGGTTTGTAGGACAACAGCAAATTTCCCTTAAGTGAGTAACCCAAGGTTTATCGATCTCAGGGAGGTGTAAGGTGAATGTATCCTCTCTCAAGCAACCCTGCAATTAAGATACAAGAAGTCTCTTGTGTCCCCAACACACCTAATACAATTGTCAGTTTTATAGGTGCACTAGTTCGGCGAAGAGATATTAAAATATGGATAATATGGACGGTAAAACAAGGTTTTGTAATTCTTTAATAAAAATGGCAGCAAGCGAACAAGTGACAAATGTGACTAAAAACGGTGTATCAATGCTTGGAAACAAGGCCCAGGATTCATACTTTCACTAGTGACTACTCTCAACATCATTAACATAATTAAACACATGATAGTTCCCACAAAAATACATGCATGGTAGACGTTACTCGGAGATTATTCTTTCGTGGATCAAATAAGATGAGAATTGCATACGAAAGGCACACCTTAAAGTTCGTATTCCACATCTATGGACACTTCATGTTGTCACTAATAAACACCACAACCTATTTCTTGAATGGGTCATTTAATGGATTGCCCTTAGCAGCCTCGCTGAACTCATTTTTGCCCCTAGTTCCGAATCGTGCTCAGTTTTTCCCTTAGTTCGGTCGTAGCTACTGCCAAACGTTAAGTCTGAAGTCCATTCCGTTTGACTGTTAACTTCTGACGGGTGGGACCCACATGTCATGGATTTAATAATTTCAGTCGGGTCAATGCATTGACCGTTAGCTGCTGATGAGTGGGACCCACATGCCCTTGCTGAAAATAAACAAACACACCCACCTTTCTCTCTCTTAAACGTGGGACCAAGGCAACAAAAGGAAAGTAAAAAAAGGCAACAAAGGGAAATAGAAAAACAGTCCTGGCCATGCCGGCGGCCCTCGACACCGGAGCAGAGCCGACCTCGACGCCGACGGAGCGAGGGCGGCGCGGCCGAAACGGCGGCGGCGTGCGTCGCGGTGGTGTCCTGCTCTAACTGCCGCTTCAAGTGTTGGCTTCTCTGTCCACGACGCTCCATCTGCTCATGGTCGTCTCCCTCACCCGGAGCTCCACCCCGCGTTCTTCGCCGTCCACGACGACCTCAGGAGGCAAGCAACAGGGAAAAGATGCATATGAGGATCAGTTGCTCACCCTAGTCGCTCTAGTATTATCAATTCGGGCGGAGGATCTCTAAGGCGCTCGATATCATCCGCGGCGAGCTTCGGCCGGTGGTGAAGGGGACGAGCTGATTCCGACTGCCCCAACTCGAACCAGTGCCACATTGGGCTCCGCCGGGTCCTACTATTCCTCCACGCGAAAGGACGCGAGCCGGGATGGACTAAAACGTCGGATCGACGCCGTCTTCCTCGCCTCCGACCGAAGGTCGCCGTGCTCGATTCGCTTCCTTATGACCTCCCCCGACCTCTAAATCCACTCTATTTTGTTCCACGAGAGCCTATGGTCCTAACGGGCAAGTTTTTATGCGCGAGGGATGGCTTATCCGACGACCATGACCGGGCGGCGCCGTCGGTATTTTGTCGAGCACCTTGTGGGCGTGCTCTGGACATGGCCATGTCGGCATCAGTGCGTTCCGGGATATTCCTAACGATTTAGGAAGAAAACTTTATATCTTTGTGCGCCAAATGGGAAATACTACAACTTTGTAGTTATAAGGTTTCGCTAGTTTGGAACTTTCTATATTGCGATTTTGTGAAAAACATTTCTGGTCCAAATGGCATTGCCATGTTTGAGTAGGCAAATGAATTTTTCATAATGTAAAACCTTGTCAAATAGTTAGAGGGCTACTAGAATATGCCATTTTTACCCACTTAGAAAAAGGGTTCACTTTTTAGGTAGATAAGTAGGTGTAAATCCCTATTTGAATTGAATTAAAAAAATCAAATAAATGGGAAACCATGACATAGTTTGTCGAAACGAGGCCATATTTCACACACTCATGGTATATTTCACACACTCATGGTAATGCATCAATATGGTATAGCCAAAGGTGTGAGATTTCAAGCATTGCATGAAAATGCATCAATATGCACCAAAATGAGCTACAAAAGAGCCCCCAAAGGTACCCAAACAGCCCCATTTCTAATCCTGTCATTTTTTGGACCTTCTCCAAATGAACTCAAACTCTAGGGTTAACATCTATTGCACTAATATAGTGTCCTTGACCAATATGGAGTCATTTCTCAAAACATAAACCACCTCTCTTCACACATGAGAGTTCATAGTTTGAGATGTGAGATTTCACACCATATTGAAGCATTTCTTGTTTGATATATATCTAGACCTTATTTATCAGTTGGAGCTGTTAGTACATGACAAACTAAGACCATGTGCACTGGATTTTCATTTTTTTGAAGTTTTATGAATATTTTATGATTATTTCAAAATCGGTCAAACCCAAGTTTGACCAATATTTAAACAAGTTTTAAATACCAAAATGCAAAACTAAGCCTGGGTCATTCTTAGTCACACCAAAATGAAGCTTTGGTGATTTTTTCAATTTTTTAAAATTTTCAAAACATAAACCACCTCTCTTCACACATGAGAGTTCATAGTTTGAGATGTGAGATTTCACACCATATTGAAGCATTTCTTGTTTGATATATATCTAGACCTTATTTATCAGTTGGAGCTGTTAGTACATGACAAACTAAGACCATGTGCGCTGGATTTTCATTTTTTTGAAGTTTTATGAATATTTTATGATTATTTCAAAATCGGTCAAACCAAAGTTTGACCAACATTTAAACAAGTTTTAAATACCAAAATGAAAAACTAAGCCTGGGTTATTCTTAGTCACACCAAAATGAAGCTTTGGTGATTTTTTCAATTTTTTTAAATTTTCAAAACATAAACCACCTCTCTTCACACATGAGAGTTCATAGTTTGAGATGTGAGATTTCACACCATATTGAAGCATTTCTTGTTTGATATATATCTAGACCTTATTTATCAGTTGGAGCTGTTAGTACATGACAAACTAAGACCATGTGCACTGGATTTTCATTTTTTTGAAGTTTTATGAATATTTTATGATTATTTCAAAATCGGTCAAACCAAAGTTTGACCAATATTTAAACAAGTTTTAAATACCAAAATGCAAAACTAAGCCTGGGTCATTCTTAGTCACACCAAAATGAAGCTTTGGTGATTTTTTCAATTTTTTTAAATTTTCAAAACATCAAACCCTCTCTCGCTTCCTTGAACTCTCTGCAACTTCGTTCGTGGTAAGTCATTTGTGTGAAGGATTTCTCATGAAAATACTCATATACCAAGTTTATATTTTTTTTCATAACTATGTCATGTAAGTAGACCATGTGCGCTGGTTTTATGTTATTTTGATTTTTTTTGAATTATTTGTGCTCATTTGAATGTTTGGTCAAACTTTGCACAAAACCGTTGACCGACTCAAAATCAAAGTTTATATTTTTTTTGATAACTATGTCCTGTAAGTAGACCATGTGCGCTGGTTTTATATTTATTTGATTTTTTTTGAATTACTTATGCTCAACCCTAGCTCATTCCATCGATATCGTGAACGTGTGAATGTTGGAATTGAAGTATGGATATAACAAGTTTTATATTTTTTATAGCAACTTAGTTGCATAAGTAGACCATGTGCGCTGGTTGTATGTTGTTTTGATTTTTTTTTAATTAGTTGTGCTCAACCCTAGCTCATTCCATCGATAGCTTGAATTGTGTGAATGTTTTTCATTTAACTGTGGATATAACAAGTTTTAATTTTTTTTAGCAACGTAGCTGCATAAGTAAACAGTGAGCGAAAGTTTCATATTTATTTGATTTTTTCTAAATTATTTATGCTCAACCCTAGCTCACTGAAACCCTAAACCCCGTCCGAAACCCCCGGAAGCACTAAACCCCGTCCGAAACCCCGTCCGAAACCCCCCTGCTTCAACCTTAGACTGAAGATTAGGGGAAGCCCTCGCTAAATTTTTCTATAATTTTGGGGACAAATTATAACACACTTGTAGTTTAAATCTCGTTAAATAGCGTTAAATCTGAGATTCACAAATTTGTCATTTTTACACAGACCAAACTATACAATATTTCACACTAAAATTTTGCACACTATTGTAAATAATCATTATCAACATTCGGAATTTTTTTCACATTTTTTTTCAAAAATTGATAAAATTCAAAATTTTTGTACTGTTTAGATCTAGATCTCATATCCAAAAATTTGTCATTTTTACACAGAGCAAACTACACAATATTTCACACTCAAATTTTGCACATAAGAATAAATGTTCATTGGTGACATACAGGATTTTTTTCACATTTTTATCTAAAACTTGAAAAATTCGAATTTTTTAGATCTAGATCTAGATATTAGATCCCGAAATTTGTCATTTTTACATAGACCAAACTACACAATATTTCACACTCAAATTTTGCACATAAGAATAAATATTCACTGTTGACATACAGGATTTTTTTCACATTTTTATCTAAAACTTGAAAAATTCAAATTTTTAGATCTAGATCTAGATTTAGATATTAGATACCGAAATTTGTCATTTTTACATAGACCAAACTAAACAATATTACACACTGAAATTTTGCACATAAGAATAAATGTTCATTGTTGACATCCAGGATTTTTTTCACATTTTTATCTAAAACTTGAAAAATTCGAATTTTTTAGATCTAGATCTTAGATCCCGAAATTTGTCATTTTTACATAGACTAAACTACACAATATTTCACACTTAAATTTTGCACACTAGCATAAATAATCATTATCAACATTCGGAATTTTTTTCAATTTTTTTTCGAAACTTGAAAATTTCGAATTTTGTACTGTTTAAATCTCAGATTCAGATTCGTCAGTAGTGGGCCTCCTGTGAGAAATTTAAACATTTCCAAAAAAAATCTGAAACTATTAAATTCATGACATGTGGGTCCCAACCGTCAGAAGTTAACAGTCAAACCATTGACCAGATAGAAGACGGCAAGAGTCACGGAATAAGTCTTTACACACATACTAGGGGCAAAACTGAGCACGATTCGCAGCTGAGGGAAAAACTGAGTACATGACGACATCTAAGGGCCGCCTGATAATTAACCCTTCTTGAATAGTCTCTTTCTTAAATAACACAAGCATCAAAAAACCTCATGATCTATTCAATCCAACAATAATAAAGAACAAACTCATGATGAAGATCTCTCTAAGCTTTTATCTTTAGAGTCACACACGGCACCCACACTGTCACCGAGATACCATAATCACAACGGTGACTCCCGAACTTATACTAGATGACACCACTTGAGCTAAATCATATCCATTACACATAGGGAAACATCATGTATTCAAGTATACTAACAAAGCTCATGATCACAACGAAGATCACATCATGGGAGAGAGAGATAACCACATAGCTACTTGTATAAGTCTCAGCCCCGGTGAGGGACTACTCCTTCCTCATCACGGGAAGTGATACGTGTCAAACGTATCTATAATTTTTGATTGATCCATGCTTGTTTTGTGATGTTGTCACATGTTTCTACTATCATATTACATCATTTTTATGCATTTTGTCGGACTAACATATTGACAAGATGCCTAGTGCCAGTTTCCTGTTTTTTCCGTTTTTGTATTTCAGAAAATTTACTTCTGGACATATTCTCGGAACTGGACGAAAATTTACGGGAATTATTTTTACGCCAAGACGAAGACGGAGTTCAGAGGGCAGCCTCGGAGGCGCCCCACAGGCCAGGGGCGGCCTGCTGCCACGGCCTAGGGGCCACCTGCGGGTGGGACCCGCCCCTGCCCTGTGGGCACCCCCTCGGCCCCTCCGATGCCTATAAAATCACATTAACCCTAAAAACGTCGAGGAGGCCATTATTTTCTAGAGAAGTCACCCCGACGCGCCGTCACCGTAAACCCTAGTTCGGGGTGATTCTATAGCTAATCCTGGCACCCTGCCAGAGGGGAGATCGATCCCGGAGGGCTCTTCATTGCCATGCCTTCCTCCGGGATGATTTGTGAGTAGTCCCACCTTGGGTCCATGGCAGTAGCTAGATGGTAGGCTCTCTCCCTTTTGTTTCATGTCTTATGATCTTGGGAGCTGCCTAACATGATCAAGATCGATTATTGTAATGCTATGTGATGTGTTTGCTGGGATCCGATGGATTATGAAGTTATGATCAGATTGTGCTTGATTCTTATATGTTGATTTATGTTCTTGCATGCTCTCCGATGTGCGTAGTTACTTTGGCCAAGTGATTGTGTGTATCTCCAAGAGGGAGTATTTATGCTAGATACTGGGTTCATGCCCCCTTTTGTTCCTGGGCACGAGTGAAAGAAACGTCTAAGGGCGAGGGTGTGCTGTTGCTACTAAGGGTAAAACAGCGGTGTTAATGTCTCTTTTGATATTATTATTGCTTACTTCTTGCTCTTTACTTAATGCAATTGTATGTTGCTTGCAACTTAATACCGTTGGGTGACAGGCTGGATAGCGATCCCACGGTGGACTTTTTAGACAAAGATGCAGTTGGACTCAACAGTCTTTGTTCATTGTCGTGATGCCTACATAAATATTATCATGTTCTCTTTGTAATAGATAGATTAAGTTTGTTTTATAATCTTGTCAATTGCCCAGCTGTAATTTGTTTACCCATCATATGAGTGTTTTATTTACTTGAGAGACTCCACTAGTGAACCCATGGCCACCGGTCCAACTTTTTACATTGATTGCAACCTCTATTCATCACTTTTCATCATCATTACTCCACTGGTCCATTTTCATATTTTCATCTATTTTACTATACAATTAACCGCTTTGTTTTCTGCGAGACCGGAAAGATTGACAACCTTTCCGCCGTTAGGGGCAAAGTATTTTGGTTGAGTGTGTGCAGGTTCACGTCTGTTGAAGATTAAGCGCCAGAGATCCTCAACATTCACTTTTTTTTTATTTCAAAGTCCTACTGGTTCAATAAACCTCGGTTCGTTAACGAGGGAAAATTGCTACTTGCTACATCCACGCCTTCGCTTGGGGCACCACCCAACGCGTCATTCACCGATCAGCAAGCTATTTTCTGGCGCCGTTGCCGGGGACTTTGGAGCTACAGAAAGGGGAGTCTCATACTCTCAATCACTCTACTTTGTTTTTGTCTTGCTTGCTTTATTTCTCGTTTAGCTTATTTTTCTTGTTGCAAAATTTTTAAACCCAAAAAAATTAGTGTAGTCTTTATTCCTGTATTGTTATTTTATCTTATCATTATGTCTTCCACTGAAAACACCAATTTGTGTGAGTTTACTAGCACTAATAACAAAGATTTCATATGCTCTCCAATTGCTCCACCCGCTACTAAAGCGGAATCTTACGAAATTAAGCCTGCCCTGCTAAATCTTGTTATGAAAGAGCAATTTTCTGGTGCTAGTACTGATGATGCCGCCTCTCATTTAAATAACTTTGTTGAGTTATGTGATATGCAAAAGTATAAAGAGGTAGAAAGTGACATCATAAAACTGAAGCTTTTCCCTTTCTCTTTGAGAGGGAGAGAAAAAGAATGGTTATTGTCTTTGCCTAGAAATATCATTGATTCTTGGACTAAATGCAAAGATGCCTTTATTGGAATATATTATCCACCTGCTAAAATCATACAATTGAGGAGTAACATTATGAACTTTAGACAATTTGATAATTAACATGTCGCTCAAGCTTGGGAGAGAATGAAATTTATGGTTAAAAATTGTCCCACGCATGGATTAACTATCTGGATGGTTATCCAAACTTTTTATGCAGGTTTGAATTTTTCTTCAAGAAACCTCTTGGGCTCGGCCGCAGGAGGCACCTTCATGTCCACCACATTAGGTGCAGCAACTAAACTCTTGGATGAGATGATGACAAATTATTCACAATGGCATACCGAAAGAGCTCCAAGTGGTAAGAAGGTAAATTCTGTCGAGGAAATTTCCTCTTTGAGTGATAAGGTTGATATGATTATGTCTATGCTTGCTACCAATCAGTCCCATATTGATCCTAATAATGTCCCACTTGATTCATTAATTTCCCAGGAAAAGGATCAAGTTGATCTTAATTTTCTTAATAGAAATAACTTTAACAATAATGCTTATCGAAATAATTTTGGTAGTAACAACTATAAGCCTTATCCTCCCAATAATGGCAACTCATATGGTAATTCCTATGGTAATTCTTATAATCCTAATAAGAATGTGTCCTCTGATCTTGAAAATGTTTTAAAGGAATTTATCACTTCGCAAAAAGCTTTCAACAAAACTGTTGAAAAACTTGATAGACTTGTCTCTAAAGTGGAAGATCTTGCTCATGATGTTGAAATTTTAAAAATTAGAACCACTCCTCTTCAAGACAAGCCTACTGAATCTTTAAATGCTATTTCTATTCAAATTAATGAGAATGAAAGGATGATGGCTCGCTTGAAAGCTCGGTGGGCTAGAGAGAAAGAAGCTAGAATTGCTGAAATGAATAGGAAAACTGTTAAAGTTTATACGATCCAAACTACTAATGAGGCACCTCCTAGCCTATTTTAAATATGATGAAATTGATTTTGATAATTGCAATCTTACTGAAGTCATAAAATTCCTACAAAAACTTGCTAAGTCACCGAATGCGAGTAAATTAAATATTGCCTTCACCAAACATATTACCGATGCTCTTATCAAGGCTAGGGAAGAAAAAGCTTAAGCTAGAAACTTCTATTCCTAGAAAATTAGAAGATGGATGGGAACCCACTATTAAGATGAAAATAAATAACTTTGATTGCAATGCTTTGTGTGACCTTGGTGCTAGTATCTCTGTTATGCCTAAAAGTTTCTATGAAATGCTTAATTTAAATCCTTTGGAAGAATGCTATTTAAATGTTCATCTTGCTGATTCTTCTAAAAAGAAACCTTTGGGTAGAGTTGATGATGTCCTTATTGTTGTTAATGATAACTATGTCCCCGTTGATTTTATTGTTATGGACATTGAGTGTAATGCTTCTTGTCCTATTATCTTGGGGAGACTGTTTTTGAGAATCGTTGGTGCTATTATTGATATGAAAGAGGGAAATATAAGATTTCAGTTCCGCCTTAAAAGAGGGATGGAACACTTCCCTAGAAATAGAAAGAAGCTTCCTTTTGAATCAATCATAAGGTCAATCACTTGCTCCGTGGTCCATTTCCATATTTCCATCCACTACACTATAAAATTAACCGCTATGTTTTCAGCAGACCGGGAAGCTTGACAACCTTCCTGCCGTTGGGGGCAAAGTAATTGGTTGACTGTGTGCAGGTCCATGCTCGCTGACGGTTACACACCAGAGATCGTCAACGTGCACCTCGCTGTTGATTTCAAAGTCCTACTGGTTCGATTAAACTCTGGTTCTTTAACTAGGGGAAAACTGCTACTACGTACATCCAAAACCTTCGCTTAGGGTACCACCAACATCAACAATCATCCGTCCATGAACAGAAAGGTGAACAAACAATGCTGGGTCATGAGCACTAGGAGAAAAACCAACAACAGTCACCACAGAGGCGAAGCGCTCAAACCAGGCGCGGGGGGCTTGGGGAGCGCTTATTTGCTTGCCTCCCACTGGTATTAAGTTGCAAGTAACGAACTAATGCATTAAACTCAATATATGATGTAAGGAATATTCATGATCACTAAGACATAAAAATCGTTGTTTTACCCTTAGTCAACAACACATCCTCGTCCTTAGACGTTTCTGTCACTCGTGCCCAGACACGGAGGAAGCATATATTCCTACCATCTAGCACAACACTCTCTCTTAGAGATATAAGAAATCACTTGGCCAAAAATAACCACACACATCGGACAATATGCAAGATAATAAATAAAACATATAAGAAACATGAACAATCTGATTATAACTTCACAATTTATCGGATCCCAGCAAACACAAAATGTAGCATTACACAATATCAGTCTTGATCATGTTAGGCAACTCACAAGACCATGAACAATCTAAACACAAGGAGGAGATACATCATGTAGCTACTGCTATGGGGAACTACTCACACATCACCACGAAGGCAGCCATGGCAGTCAAGGGGGCTCCGATGATGATCTCCCCTCCGATGGGGTGCCGAGAAGTGCTTCAAAACCCTCCCAAAAAGGGTTTAGAGATAATGGCGACTTCAGGAATATCGTGGAAAATATTGGTCGCCCCTGATGTTTTAGGTTAAGAGAAAATTTATAGGTGAAGAGGCGACCTGAGGGGGGCTCCAGGGCCAGGGGCCGCACCCGCACCTGGGGGCGCCCCTGGTTCCTAGGGCTCCTATTGGGCCGCCCTTCGGACTCCTCCTTCGTTTCACTGAATAATAAATCTCTGTAAATTGTGGTCCAATTCCGAGTAATTTTCCTGAAGAGATTTTGTAAAACACAAAAACAGCAGAAAACAGGAACTGACACTTGGCATCTTGTCAATAGATTACTTCCATAAAATTCCACAAATGATATAAAAACATTGTAAAAACATATGACAATGGTATAAAACAAGCATGGAACATTCAAAAATTATACATACGTGAGACACGTATCACATCCTTATCAATCCACTAAGTGTAGGCACCCAAATCATCTTGGTAATCGACAAGAGAAGCGTCGTAATCTATGACATGTTGCTCATAAGAGTGAACCACGGTAGCATCAGTATCCTTGGTTTTATCCTTATCAGCTTGAGAAGCATCAACGACAAGAACTGGGGGCGTCGGCTTGGTAGGAACCACAAGAGGAAATGGGCGCGCCGGACATGGGATTTCTCCGGTAAGAACTCCCCATAGACAAAGACCATGCATGTGAATGCGCATGAAGCCAACAAACTCGGTGTAGTTAGCACCATCAAAAATCACGGGCTGCGAGGGATGGTGACATAGAACGAAGAAGAAGACATTGTACTTTTTTTATCGGACTCAAAATTGAACAGAGCTCACGTAGGCGAGACGAGCCGGCGAAAACCGAGCCGAACCGCCAAAAAAGATCGAGCCGGAACGAGCACACTAGATCGAGCGAGCCTGACAGCTCGACGTGAGCAGGACGCACATCACTACGCCCAGATCGGAGACTCGAGCGCAAGTAGGCGAGCAGAGGGTGGAACGGCCAGGATGGTGATGGCAGAAGAGGAGAGACCGACAGCGGCGGACCATGGCGGCGGTCGGACAGGATGCCAACAAAGGACAGCGGCAACGGCCGGCTGAGTGGCGGTCAGGTCACAATACAAGTTGCACGTACTATTTTTTTACCTAGGTCTGATACCATGTTAGGGAAACATAAACTTGTATTCTTAGGGGTTAAATGACACAATATATAGTACATGTATAAGTGGAAAATATGCAAATAACCCCTCATACAACGGGGAAACTATAAGATATATATGGACTCATAATATAACTCTAACATATTGAGCTTGCAACGTTACGCTATACTATTGATACTGTAGTTTGAATTTGCAGGTCTCCGGCTCGCCTATCGAGACTCGAAGGAAACCAATTACTCTAAAATTAGACTACGTTGCTGGCTTCAGTTCTCGGCCGAAGAAAACCTTTCGCTTAAAGTCATTGGGGACAACTTCACCATCATTTTCGTCGTGGCATCTCCTCCTCTGATGGAATGCCCCTTTTCCAGCCAACCTGAAACAAATATTCATGTGCAACTATACTGCAACTCCATTCAAGCTATTTGGGGGTACTTTGGCCACCTTGAACATCGACACCCATCAATGCAACTTTGTGGCCGACCTATGGGGGCATTCGGTTTTAGACAAGGTTAGATCGACGGTTTTAATCGCAATCCTTTGGGACATTTGGAAGAGGAGAAAACTCCATGCTCTTCGACGGCGTCATCGAGGCCCCTTGAGCGTTTCATGGACTCACCGTTGCAACTCCTCTGCCTTGTGAATCGTGTTTCTTTCAAATTGGGGAACTATGCTTTCCCACCTATACAACTCCGATGTACCCCTGTCTGCCATCGATGTAAATTCCGCCGTGTAAAGTTCCAACTTCTCTGCAGCTTCTACTCGCTCCATTTCTAAATATAAAATGTTTTAGCTATTTCATATGTTAATTAGATGCGGGCTGAAATGAGTAAACATACACCTAAAACGTGTCTAGATACATATAGATACACATGAATTTGGTAAAAAAGCTAAAACATCTATATTTAGGAGTAGCTTTTAGGTTGTTTCCCACTCTCTTTGTTTGTACTTCCCTTTAATTTAGGTTTTTTTTTTCCCGTTTTCATAAATAAAAGAAAAAAGGTGCAGGCTGACTTTTGTCCGCCGTAGTCCCCGTCAATTTATTTTTGGATCTTTTTACGGAGCTCCTTGCTGGAGGCAAAATGACCAAAAATAACCAAAAGTTGAAAGAAATTCATAAAATAAACGTTAGGCAAAACTATTTCACGAAATAACCCTTTTAGGTAGCGTCAACAGAGAGGCGCTACACTATGCGTAGTAGCGCCTCAGCCTGAGGCGCTACTTGTCCTGCCTACGTGGCAGTACGGGCCACATTTAATTGTGTAGCGCTAGTGCTAAGGCGCTACACTAGGACCTTAGCATTTTTTTGGTCAAAATTTGATCGAAACTTTAAAGTTTCCGGAAAAATTGAAAAAATTCCAGTAATTCAAATACTTATATATAATCAATCTAGAAAAGTTTGAATCAATTTGGGTGGGCACATTAAGAGAAACATTGATTTGAATGTTCAGTTTCAAATTTCAGCCAAAAATTTAAACTTTCTAGAAAAAATATAAAAAATCATGTAATTCAAATCCATATATATAAGCTATCTGGGAAAGTTTGAACCAATTTGGGTGGGTGGATTGAGATAAACAATGATTTGAATGTTCAGTTTCAAATTTTAGCCGAAAATTAAAGTTTCTAGATGGAATTATTTAAATAATTCGGAAAACTTTGAGGATCTAAACACTGACGATGAACCCAATATATCTTATGTCACCGCACAACAATGACTATCACAGGTTCCAGCGACTCGCTGGGCGAGCAGGAGCACAACGACCGAGGACGCGCTCAGACCCAAGGTGATGTGCTAGTCAAAAAGAAACACAGGGGGACGGCGGCAGACGATGCGCTCAGCAAACCAGACGACCGCACAACAAGTGGGACATCGGTCGACGTCGCGCTCACCATAAGACAAAAAAGCGACCGTCGGTGGCCGTTCGGCACGCAGGATGACGAGTCTAGCGATGGCGAAGGTACAAGTTTCATCCGACGGTCGACGACGCGCTCAGCGTGGGACAAAAGGAGCGACCGTCGGTGACCGTTGACATGCAGGAAGACGAGTCGAGCGATGACGAAGGGAGTTCTGTTAAAAAAAACTTTCCCGGATTGCTTACATATACGGACTTGAAATACATAATTTTTCCAATTTTTTCTGGAAATTTAAATTTTCGGTTAAAATTTGAACTGAACATTCAAATCAATGTTTATCTCATCCACCCGCCCAAATTGGTTCAAAATTTTCCAAATTGCTTATATATATGGACTGAATTACAGGAATTGTTTCAAATTTTTTCTGAAAATTTAAATTTTCGGCTGAAATTTGAAACTGAACATTCAAATCAATGTTTCTTTCAATCCGCCCACCAAATTTGTTCAAACTTCCCAGATTCTTATATATATATTATATATATATTATATATATATATACTTGAATTACTGGAATTTTTCAATTTGTTCTGGAAAGTTTAAATTTTTGACTGAATTTGAAACTGAACATTCAAATCAATGTTTCTCTCAACCCGCCCACCCAAATTGACTCAAACTTACCCAGATTGCTTATATATAAGTAATTGAATTTCTGGAAATTTTTTAATTTTTTCTGAAACTTTAAAGTTTCGGTCAAATTTTGGCCGAAAAAATGCTAAGTCCTAGTGTAGCGCCTTATCATTAGGCGCTACACAATCAAATGTGGGCCCGTAGCCGCCACATAGGCAGGATGAGTAAGGCGCTACTACGTATAGTGTAGTGCCTCTGTGTTGGCGCTACCCAAAGGTTATTTCGTGAAATAGTTTCGCGTGACATTTATTTTGTGATTTTTTTTTCAACTTCTGGTTATTTTTGGTCATTTTTCCCTTGCTGGTAGGAAAAGTCTTATTTTCAGCCCCGTCCTCCGGCTCGACCGCCGTTGGAAGACTCGGCCGAGTCTATCTCCTCCCTTTCCGGTGCAAGCGCAGACGGAATATGTGACCTAATTTTTCCTCACTTTCCAGTGGATTGATCTCGCCTCCGCTCCTCCTCGCGTCTTGGCCTCCGAATCGAGCGCGATGACCTCCAGATCGGACGAGCACGACCCCGGTATGGTTTGACCACTCCACCGCGCTGCTGCCCCCCCCCCCTTCACGCCGCCCACGGGAACACGCCGGCGCGCCTTCTTCCCCGACGCAGGTGAGCACATTGTACTGTCGGTCTCCCTCTTCTACGGTGCATTCTTTTAATATGTTGGTGCCTAGAGGCGACGGAACACACCCGCGATGCCGCCATTCTCTTAAATATTCTGTCTTGTGCGTCTTCCCTCGTGTAATTGCGCCTCCGGAGCAATTCTCTAAACATTGCCGCTTGATTTTTAGCTGACTCGACTCACGGAGCACCATGCCGGACAGTAGAGGCGTGACCCTGCTCGAGGACCTGCCTGAGGAGATCATTGACAACATCCTCATCCGGTTGCCGTCCAAAGACGTCGAACGCTGCCGTGCCGTCAGCACGTCATGGCGCACGCCACCTCCACTCCCGGATTCATGCTCGAACATCGCCGCCGCCAACAGTCGCTCCCCATCATCAACGGGTGGGGGATGCCTGCCAGTCTCGTCGTCTTCCGCGATGCCGGTGTCGGCACCGGCGCCTCCAATCAACAGCTTTGGCCCTTCCTCCCGGGCGCCAAAAACCGTTTCAAGAATTCGCTTTGTGCTGCCTGTGATGGCTTCATCATCGTCTACCAGAGATCCCGACACTACATCTGCAACCCGGTAATCCGCAAGCATGCTCTCCTACCTTTGCCTCAAGTTGGGCAATCCTCTGTAATCGGTTTCTACCGGCACCGTCCAACTGGAGAATACAGGGTGCTCTTGCAGCTGGTCTCATGGTCAGAACAGTTCTCTAAATCCAGCTTATGTCCTCTCAGTGGAGTTGTTAGCATAAAACCACCACTTTTCAGGTCAAATTCCGGAAAAACCACCACTTTATGTTTTTTTTTTCAAAATGTGACCACTATTCGGTAAGTTTGTTGCAATGTACACTAAAACCAAGTTAAACACGAATTGACACAAAATCTGACAGCGGGACCCATTCTCCGGGCTGACGTGGCGGTCCCAGACGGAGCGCCGTTAACTGTTTTGCATTTAGGTCCTCAAGTTTTGAACAGAAATTACGCACGGGTCCCCGGACCATGCAGTTTTCAGAAAACATGTTATTTACTTTTCAAACCTTGTACTTTTGAATAGAAATTCAAATGGAAAAACTTTTAATATAGAAAGTGCTCAGAAATATTTGAATAATTCAAATATAAGTTTTTAAAAACCTTCAACTTTTGAATACAAATTCAAATCAAAAACTTTTAATATGAAATGTGCTCAGAAATATTTGAATATTTCAAATATAAACTTTTTAGAAACTTTCATAACTTTTGAATACAAATTCAAATGGAAAAACTTTTAATATGAAAAGTGCTCAGAAATATTTGAATACTTCAAATATAAACTTTTTAAAAACCTTCATAACTTTTAAATGCAAATTCAAATGGAAAAACTTTAATATGAAAAATGCTCAGAAATGTTTGAGTAATTCAATTATAAACTTTTTAAAAACCTTCATAAATTTTAAATACAAATTCAAATGGAAACATTTTAATATGAAAAGTGCTCAGAATTATTTGAATACTTCAAATATAAACTTTTTAAAAATCTTCATAACTTTTAAATGCAAATTCAAATGGAAAAACTTTAAATATGAAAAATGCACAGAAATGTTTGAATATTTCAAATATAAACTTTTTAAAAACCTTCATAACTTTTAAATACAAATTCAAATGGAAACACTTTTAATATGAAAAGTGCTCAGAAATATTTGAATACTTCAAATATAAACTTTTTAAAAACCTTCATAACTTTTAAATACAAATTTAAATGGAAAAACTTTTAATATCAAAAGTGCTCAGAAATATTTGAATACTTCTTCAAATATAAACTTTTTAAAAACCTTCATAACTTTTAAATACAAATTTAAATGGAAAAACTTTAAATATGAATAGTGCTCAGAAATGTTTGAATACTTTCAATACAAAGTTTTTGAAAACCTTCATAACTTTTAAATACAAATTCAAATGGAAAAACTTTTAATCTGAAAAGTGCTAAAAAATGTTTCTGAGCACTTTTCATATTAAAAGTGTTTCCATTTGAATTTGTATTTAAAAGTTATGAAGGTTTTTATAAAGTTTTATTTGAAATATTCAAATATTTCTGAGCACTTTTCATATTAAAAGTTTTTCTTTTGAATTTGTATTCAAAAGTTATGAAGGTTTTTAAAAAGTTTATATTTGGAATATTCAAATATTTTGAGCACTTTTTATATTAAAAGTTTTTCCATTTGAATTTGTATTCAAAAGTTACGAAGGTTTGAAAAGTAAATAACATGTTTTCTGAAAACAGCATGGTCCGGGGACCCGTGCGTAATTTCTATTCAAAACCTGAGGACCTACATGCAA